>JAJMRT010000094.1:0-34603 GCA_030558065.1 Geotrichum phurueaensis
AAAAAAGGATTTCAAGTTTAGCATCAAGGAAAACTGGGGAAATCAAATCATCTTCAGAAGATTGTTTTTTTTTTTTTTTTTTTTTTTTTTTTCACAGACCAGTAAATTGAAGAGTAAGCTCGGGATTTCAATTGATTGTCACTGTTGACCCTTGATCTCAGCGGTTATTACATCATTACTAATTACAATGTGAGACTTGACAATGAGGCCCATATATTAAGACAGTGTTTTCTGTCAAATCAGATCATATAACATGGGAAGTCCGTTGATGGAAACAAAAAGTCCGTGATTGTTTTTTGGTCTTATTGGCAAAGCTGTCAATTTGAAGGTTGTTTGTTGTTCTTCCCTCGGCAGTTTTAAAGCGTTCAAAGTTTTTTTTTTTTTTTTTTTTTGCCTCGTCCCTTAGTCAAACCAAAGTAAAAAGATGGTACCTATTACTTATTTTATTTTATTTTTATTTCATTTTGTTTTTCCGATGGTAATTAAATCATTAGTTTAATCAGATATATATTCATCAAAAACAATATGTGGATGGTTTATTTAGAGCGATTTTCTATTGATAGGCGTACTGATATTGTCAAGCGTGAGTTTTTTTTAGTCATGATCTGCCCATTGTGAAATTTTGGTTTTTTTTTTTTTTTTTTGGTTGGAAAATTGCGGGGCGGTTTCTAATAGTATATAAAACATCATCAATTGGTATCGTCCATCTACACTTGCCATCATATATAGAAGAACCGCTGTTAGTTCTTGTTTGTATATATATAATTGTATAGTAGTTATTGAGATTCAAAGAATGATTTGGTTTGACGTTGGGTCAAAAGACTCTTTTTCTGGCACAGCGTAGGACTTGATCATACCGGCATCGGCCCGTTGTTACTCCGTTGCTGTCATAAAGTCACCTAAGATTTACACTAACATTAGAATATTAAATCAAAGAAAAAGGTCCCTTGCTCAACATTCTATGTCAACTAATAAAAAGACTACTTACTGTTACTCTATAGTTTCTTTGGCAAGTCCTTTTTTTTTTTTACGATGTTTCTTCTATACATATGGGAATTTGTTGAACATTGACAGTTTTAAAAAAATGTTATTTATGTTTTTTTTTTCAACTTCATGTAATTTTTTTGCCGAGGTATCTTAGCCCCGAGGCAACAAGACATTTTTTTTATGTGCGAAAACCCAAAATGTAGTCAACTGATCAAACAACAACAACCCCCACCATTAAATCATTTTGTTATTATTTCCATATGGGCAGATTAACCATAATTATTATTATTGTCATCACTTTTGGATTCCCTTGGTTTAAATCATTTACAAAAAAAAATAAATAAAAAATCAGGCAATTACTGTTAATTTATTTTATATGCCAAAGTATTGATAAAATTGTATCACCGAAACTAGCTGACACCATCATTACCAACATTCAAATGATGATTGTTTCTATATTGAGTAGGAAATTCATCAGATCATTATCTTTCTTTTTTTTTTTTTTTTTTTGACACCAGACAATATCAGTTTGATTACTATCATTCCTATGATTATCAATAATATTACTAATTTTTCCATCTTTCTTATGTTCTTGGTTTCTTTCATATGCCAAACTAACAGCTCTTCATGATAAACATGGTGTATATATATATTCACTATGTCAGTAATATACGATTATTTTCATATTTTGCAAAAATAACTTTTAATAACAATATCAGTCGTATCACCGTACTATAATTTTTTTTGTTGCTCTACCACTAATATCTTTGGTCCAATACAAACAAAAAACTTGCAATATGGTGCCTGGGACCTTTACTTTGACCGTACGTATACATGGTAACCCCTCCAAGATTTGCTTTTGGTTAATCACCATTATTAACAAGATAAAAATAAAAAAAACCAAAAGCCGTTTCAAAAGACGTTAGATATTTCAGCAACCATTGCCCCTACTATCTAATTCCATAGCTTTCTAATACTAAAACGGTATTTGTTTTTTTTTTTTTTATTTATTTTTTTTTGTTTTGGAATGTCTTAAACTTGATAGTTTTTTGTAACTGAGAGTCACCAGTAGTCGTGATCGTGGATTCAAGTTTGTTCAATTGAAAATGCCAACGCTTATTTGTAGATCCATATACGTTTAATCACTCTATCCCACCATTCCTAAACCCTCGAACCGTGGCATGTATACTCAACGGGTTCAAGATTTTTTACTTGTGGTCTATTGCCGATACATTGTGGAAAAAGTCTGGGGGTATCTAAAAAAAAAAAAAAAAAACATACTTTTTTTTTTCTGCATCTCATGAATTATATTATCTCTATATAAAAAAAAAGGGACCCACAAGTTTCAATTGATATTGGCTTTATACCCATGATGATTGCAAAAAAAAAAAAAATTCATATGAACATCTCAAAAAGATATCATGTTGTGATGATCTTCAGATATATTGAAATCATGCTGTAGTGCCTTCCGATCAATCCCTCCGCTTTTCACGAGACGAATTGAAAAATAGAAATGCGCGGGGAAGAAAAATCATATTGAAATGAAACTCTTGAATCAGGTCATTTTTTTATCACTATGTTCAGTTCCAATATTAGCTTATCAATGTATGTACAGTCTAAATTATTTATTGGTATTTTTTTTTTTTTCATTTATTATTTTGCAGCTCAGGGTCCATTGCAGCACGTCACATTTATGGCCACAATAATTTCATTGATATTACATGGTATATACATTATCATGCTTTTTGGGAAGCTCGGAAACTCGGTCCATGAATAAATAAACTATGTAGCCTTTCTCCAGGTTTTTTTTTTATTTTTATCTTTTTTAGCAAACTTGATCTTGATTCAAGCTTTGGTAAAAAAAAAAAAATTTAAATGCCGAATATGAGTGCTACACCAAAACCATTGACAGATTAATCAATAAAAATGAATAGCAGATGAAAAGAAAAGAAAAGTATATGGGATCAATATCGTCATACTAGTGATTTCTAAAAACTAAATTCAACAATATCAATCATTCTATTAACGCCCCCAAGACAAGGTGCTGCGAGATAATCCGTAAATCTCAAGTATATATACAATTGACCAACTGGGTTCATCACCCTACAAACCAAAACATTCCTTTTCAGACCGCACAAAAAGATCAACAGCAGTTTGCCCGTAAAGATCCTTTGTCATGTCAAGTTCACCATCAACGCGACTAAAGCGGTCATCGGGCATCCGCTTTTCTAGGAATTCTTCCCACGAGGTGCCGCTTTTGTCGTCACCAAAAACCGCCTTGGCCGCAGCGCCGAGCGCGCAGGCATCCTTCATGTCCGCCACTCGATAGGAACCCGCTGATGGCACAAGCACGCGCGAAAGAGCTGCGCAGAGGGAAGGATTCTGCGAGGCGCCTCCAACATAGTAGACGCGGCGGGGCCGGCGGTCGGCGCTAGTCAGCATACCGTCAAGACGGTAACGGATACTTAGAGCTTGTGACTCAAGAATGCCAATAACTTCCTCTCTCACCTCGGCAAACTTGGCGCTTTTGCTGCTGACTTTTGCGTCCTCCGCTGTGGTGGCATCCCAGGTAAGACGCACCTGGCACGCATCAACAGTGGGAATAATCTCATTAAGCGGGAAATAAAACCCAATCTTACGCTCATCCAATGCTAACGTCTTGCCCGAGGTGATGTACGATTCGGCAATGGCGTTAAACTTGTCCCAAGATTTCGATGTTGTCTCGCCGTTGAGTTCGTCGCGGACCCGTTCACGTGCAAGCGAGCCATTGCAGTAACACAGCATACCCATGTACGCAGAGGGAACAACGGGGTGGGCAAACATATGGTAGAGCGAAGAGGGCGCATAATTGTGCGTGACGACCAATGCCGTCGTAGAGGTACCCAGAGAAACAATGACATCATTGGGTTTCAGCGGCAACGACAGGATAGTTCCCGGATTGTCGCCCGTAAAGGGCACAATTGCGCATCCAGGGGAGAATCCATACGTCTGCACAAAGTACGGGCTAATGCGCGCCACTGGGGTCTTGCCGTCTTGATTGATATGTCCGACTTTTTTTGCAATCTTGGCCTCATCACCAAATAGCGCCATAATCTTGGGGACAAACTCCTTTTTAGAAATGTCCCACAGGTTCATTCCACAAGCGTCGGACTCGTCAATATCAATGTACGCGCCAGCAAGTACGCTTGCGAGGAATGACGACACCAGCGCGACGCGGTCTGTAGCCGCATAAACCTCGGGCAACTGGTGCTGCACCCTGAGAATCTGGGGTCCTGTGAACCGGCGGTGCGCCTTACTACCAGTGATGGCAGCGAGTTGCTCGGCCCCGCCTACCGCAGCCTCAAATTGAGCACACTCCTTGGCCGTGCTGGCGTCTTGCCAGTTGGGGCTCACGTCCCAGGCAAAACTCTCTTTTAGCTGGGCGCGCAGCGAGCTGCCATTCTTAAGGCTGGCAAGAGCCGCCGGCGCTTGGGCATTCCAAAAGACGGATCCATGCTGTTGGCACGCGCCGGACACGCCGCGAATACAGGCAAAATCAAAGGATTTTTTAGCTTCCAGGCGCTGGCAAAGCAAATCGAGCGCATCAAGCCACATCACCACGGGAGCCTGAACCTCCTTAGTTTCGGGATTAGAATAAACGCCCTTGACAGTTTTGTATTCAGGGAGATCGACCTCAAACTCAACATTGGCTATTTCGACCTGATTGAGATTAGAGTCAACGACAATGCCCTTGAGTTGTTGTGTAGAAAGGTCTAAACCAAGATAAAGAGACATGGTGAGTAGGAACAGCAAAAAATATTAAGTGGTAGATAGAACAAAAAAAATAAAAAGGAAAAGGTAACGGAAGAGTTGTTTGGGGAACTGGCTATATATAAATAGCGCTGCTGAGTTAGCTTACGGGAAGATAATGGTGCTTATACACGACTGGAATCTGGACGTCGATCTCCGAGTTCTCCAGATTTTTACGCCTGTCACATCTCGAGAACGCAAATTGATACACACGTAGAATGGGAAACTTTTAAATTAGAACAGGCAAAATTGAAAAAAAAAGAAAAAAAAAAAGAAAAACCTTAAAGAGTCAAAAGTTTTAACTGACAATTAATTCCAATAAGCTCAGTATTTGTCTTTTGGTGGTTTTAAAAGGGGGCGAAAAACAATTGTGAAATATTCAGCCTAGTATAAAAATTCCTAATAAAAGGCTATTTCTTCCAATTTTTCCATTTACCCAAATCCCAAGTAATAAAGCATAAACAACATGTATTATACCCAAGACATATATACTATGTTCTACTTTGTAAGTTATATCTATTGCTTTTTTCTCATCAGATCCAGGGCGATTGACTGAAATCCCTCTTGACCACAAATCACCAACCGTAGCTCACCCACTGGTTACAAAAGATACCCACACGACTTTACAACAATGAGCGAAGCAGAAGCATTCTATGCCCACTTTAACACTAGAAAAGCGCAAATTTTTCAACTTTTAGAATCGCCTTTTTTTAATAGCAAAGCGGTAGACGAGATCAACACCCTCAACGACCAATGCAAACAGCAGCGTAAAGCGATTTCGGCTCATGACATTGAATATTATCTCAAGGAAATTGACCGGCTTTACGCAGCAGCAAATAGCAACAACAATAACAGTGCTACTGAATACAACCAGGTAGACGCGCCGAAAAAGAAACCATTTAAATTCTCAAAAGGCTTTGCATCAAAAAAGTCTTTGCCTGTCAAACCCGTCGCCGTACCCTCACAAACAAGCCCGGTCGAGGCACTCCTCCCCGATGCGACAACAACGCTGTCTATATCCAACAAACATGAATATACATATACCAGTGACAATTCCGCCTCTGCTGATGACAAGACATACAGGAAGCTTGAACTGGCAAACATTGACAACTCAACGTTGGTATTTTCCAATCATAGTTTTGGAACCGCGACCTTGACATCAATTAAAAACTGCATCATTTACTTAGATGCTGTGCCAGCAGGACCCATTTATTTTGACAGAATTGTCAACTCGACTATAGTAATAAAACGCTGCCAGCAGTGCCGTATCCACGACTCGGTAGATTCAAATGTTATACTTGTCTGCGGGTCCGGAAGACCCATTATTGAACATTGCTCTGGAATGCGTTTTGGCCGATTTAGTAAGGTTTTCCCTTCTTTGTCGGCAACGTCTGATGGCAGCAATGACTGGGTCGTAGTCGATGATTTTAACTGGCTTGTAAAGGACCAGCACAGTGAAAACTGGAAAGAGCTGGACGACACCGAGAGCACCCGCATCGCGTCGCAGGTAAATCCATTACTACAGTAGATATAAACTTTTTTTTTTTTTTTTTGAATTTATATACATTCTCAATAAATTAATGATAGTTATGATCTTGCAAAAAAAAAAAAAAAATGCTGGATCTACATGCTTTTCTCAGTACCCTTGTGCGATGCGGCTGTTACCCGCCTTTTGCCTCGACGCCAATTTATTTTTATTTTCTTCATTTTGTGGAATTTCATCTTCTTTCTTTTACCAACTACGTTTCTCTGTAAAACTTATCCAGAATCTCTCCAAGTAGCCCCAGCAATTGAGCCGTGAGGTATAGTATATGTATATATATATATATTTTAGGAGTTATTCATTTTCATTTTTTGAAATCGTAGCACTCTCATCTTAAACAGGTAACAGTGCCCTCGCAAACCCCGTCTCTGTTATTACGCGTTTTTATTTTTATTTTTATTTTTCATACAACTATTGTACTTGTGTACCACCTAACTACCCCTTGACTTGTTCTATAGGAAAAGCCTTTCAACAACAAATTAAAAAAACCCGTTTTATAACAATGACTGATTACTCGAAAAAAACCGTTGCCCAACTCAAGCAGGAGCTTGGCAAGCGTGGCTTGGCCAAGGATGGCGTCAAGGCTGAGCTGATCAAGAGACTTACTGAGAACGACGCAAACAATAGCGAGGTGGTCGAGCTCGTTGATGAGGACAACAGCGAAGTAGTGGCAATTGACCAGCCAGAAGTTGTGACTATTGATGAAAAGGAGATTGCGGCCCCTGCCTCTACCGCTACTGCCGCTGAGTCTCAGCCTGCTGCTGCTGCTCCAGCTGAGCAGTCTACTGCTACTGCCACTGAAGCCTCCACCACTGCCACAGAAGCTGCGGCTGTTTCATTGGAAGCCAAAGTAACTGATGAGGAAAAATACAATACTATTGTGGCCGAGCTCAAGAAACGTATCTCTCGAAGCCAGCGTTTCAACAACACAACTGACAAGGAGGCCGAGGCTACCCTCAAGCGGATTGAAAAGTTTGGAATTGAAGCTGCGGGCAAGATCCTCAAGTCCGACCAAAAGCTTCATGAAAAGCATGGTTTTAGTGGTGGCCCCCGGCGTCATGGCCATGGTGCCAGACGAGGTAATAACAGACGCTTTTCTCACTCCTCACGGCCTATTGCTGCAGCTGTTACAAACGAAGACAGCGAAAAGCTACAAAAGAGAAAACAAAGATTTGCCTAACCTGGCCTCTAAATCTGAATTCTCGCCGACCGAATGTTTGCAGCAACTTGAGAGAACCGGCTTCTGTCAAAATAGCCTCCTTACTTTAAACCCGCGCGCGACCTTTGCCCAGCAATTGCGAACCAGGCAATTTTAACACCCACATATTTATACTTCTTTTGTGAGCCCAACCACTTAAAAATCAAATATTTATACTTCTTCAACACTAGCGGCTATCACCACCAATTTTTTCTTCTTCTTCTTCTTCTCGTTTTACTACTCGGTTATTTTCATGAGATCGACTATTTTTTGTTTTTCGGGGGCAAGGCTCCACTGTTTTTGCTTGTATTCGTGTAGTATATAGTAGCTAACAATGCCAACATATGTATTCTACCATACGCCAAAAAAATCATGAAACATTGAACCATTAGTGGAGGGGATTAGTTTCTTTTACAATCACAAGACAATGAGAATATAACTTAGTATGAGCGTAGAACAAGCCCAGTAATATTTTTTTTTTTTTTTTTTTTTCAATTGCGAAGCCGTGCGTAGCCCTTTTGCAGCGCCTTTTCAACCCCCACCCGTTGCTCCTCCATGGCGCCGAGCAGGTCCCGCAACACAAGTCCTTGCTCCTCGCGCGCCTCGCGGTAGCGGATGCCACCATCGCTGCGCTGGTTTCCCGCGCCCCCAAGTGAGCCCCGCGAGCGATCATGCCCGTCCTTGCCCGCGCCCGCACCTCCCGCACCGGCGCCGGCGCCGACCATCCAGCTATACTTCTTTTTGCCCGAGGTCATCATTAACGCGGTGGCGTTGGCTGCCTTGTACTGGCTCTCCTCCGATAGCGCGGCGCTGGCGCTCCCGCCGGCGCCTTTCTTGTCATCGTCCTTGCCGCCGCTGCCGTCGCCGCTGCCGGACCCGCTGCCATTGGATGCCGTTAGCTTTTGCGCTACACGCTGGTACTCGCGATCCTTGTCGCGCTGGGCGAGCTGGCGCAGCGCCTTGGAGAGCTCGGAATGCGCACCCGTGTTGCGCGACCGCCGGCGGTGGCGCGATAGAATCACGGCCGTATGCACAACCTCCTTGATCCAGTCCTCGCAGGCTAGTGAAATAAGTTTGAGTACAGCGGGGTCGGCCACAGACCGCAGCCCGCTGGTATCAGAGCTGCTGGTCGTCGACGCCGAGGTGACGTTGTTGCCGCCGGCAGTAGGGTTATCAGGAAGGAGATGCAAGTCAGCTGCCGCGCGAGCCAGAATAAGTTCAAGCTGCTTGAGTTCGAGGAAGGGCGTTGCTGGCGGCGGCAGCTGTTTGTGGATTGCAGCGTCGCGGGCCGAGTGACTAGAGTAGAATTGATTAGACCCCGACCCGGCACCAGCGGCACCGCCGGCACCCGCTGCTGCTGCCGCCGCAGCTAGTGATGATGCCGCTGCAGACGAGGATGTAATGATGTTAGCGCCATTCACGAATTGATGATGATGCGAGAACTGTTGGTGATGATGATGCGCTGGCGCCTGCTGCTGAAACTTAGAGGCACTACCAGCAAGTGAAAGCGACATAATATTTTCTTCTTCCTTAAGGTCAACACCTGCCGACACAAGCGCGTCAGAAAGAGAATCGGGGTCCACATTGGTGGATGGCGCGGCCTGGCCGGGGCCCGTGCTACCGCCGGCAGTGGACGCGTCGCCTTTAAACTTTTTAAGCGCGGGTGGGCCATTGGGCAGCGACGGTGACGGCCTCTTATTAAAATCAGGTGGACTTCCAGACATGCTGATATGTGTGTGTGTGGATGAGTGTGTTTGTCTTAAATTAGGGTCCGATCTGGTTCTGACGTTGATGTTGTTTCTAGAGTGAGCCTTGTTTTTTTTTTTTGTTTTGTTCGCGTTGTGTGTGTTTCGTTGCCGCCACTATCAGGCAGAGGAAAAAGGCGGGACAGGATTTACCCAAGCCCACAGTAGCGCAGAGCACTAACAAAGTTTGGTCCCAATGGACCTGAAATTTTTTTGGGAGGGAAGAGAAAGCATTTTTCAACCTTTTGATCATTAGCAGATTTAATACATCTCTCTTCGACACTGAGGTACTTGACTTAGACATTAGCAGATTTCGTCATGGCTACTACCGGCTCTAAACCCGTGCTTTTCACTGGCCACGAGGACTTCCGTACCCGCATTGTGCTGGCGACGCTGGCGGGCCGCGCGATCAAGATTTCCAGTATCCGCTCCGACGACCTCGAGCCCGGTCTCCGCGACTTTGAAGTGTCGTTTCTGCGACTCATTGAAGCCGTCACCAACGGCTCGCTCATCGAAATTTCCTACACAGGTACAACTGTGATATACAAGCCCGGTCTCATTATTGGCGGCACTCACTCGCACACACCGCCGCTCTCGCGCGCAGTCGGTTACTACATTGAGCCGCTTCTTTTACTGGCACCATTTGGCAAGAAAGCAATGACCATCACGTTCAAGGAATGCCTGACAACATCCGCCGACGATCTTGGCGTTGACACCATTCGTACTTCTATTTTCCCCGTGATGACCAAGTTTGGCATTGACCGCCAGGAGCTGCGCATTCTCAAGCGCGGCTCGGCGCCACTTGGCGGCGGTGAGGTTGTCCTTTCGCTACCACACCTGGTTCTGCAGCCGGCCACGATTCACCAGACTTCGGCGCCTGTGATCAATAAGATTCGTGGCATTGCTTACTCTACGCGAGTTTCGCCAGCAACTGTCAACCGCATCGTCGAGTCGGCGCGCGAGGTGCTGCGCACGACTAAATGCGAAAACTTTATTTATACCGACGTTGCACGCGGCGACGAGGCGGGAAAATCGCCGGGCTTTGGCGTCACCCTTGTGGCCGAGACCAAGGCCGGAGGCTGGAACTACTCGACGGAGGCGATCGGTGTCTCGGGCTCAACGCCTGAAGATCTTGGTAAACTGATATCCGCGCGTTTGCTCGAGGAAATCTCCTTTGGTGGCGCACTGAGCCGGAACCAGGTGCTTATGGCCATTGTTTACATGGTCCTAGGTAAGGAGGATATTGGCCGCCTGTGTCTGAGCAACCGCTACCTCGGCGACCCCAAGTTTATTCGGCTGCTGCGCACCGTGAAGAAGTTTTGGGGCGTGGAGGCGCTCATCCGCGAGCTCAATGACGATGAGTTCATCTGTTCTATCAAGGGAACGGGCTTTGTGAGCTCCAGTAAGAAAATTGCATAGTAATGGATTTTTTTTTTTTGATCTTATGAAAAGAAATATGTGTAACTTGTTTTTATAGAATTAATTATTATTGTTTAGCTAGTCTTATATCGTCGTGATTCATGGATCATTCGATCAAACATCACTCAGGGATGTTAGGCATGTTGGCGACTTCATTGTTCATGGCAGCCCAGTTCTCCGCATGCAGCTCCGAGTACTTAAGGTTATCCACAGCCCAGTCCTTGACAAGACGGGTGATGATATACTGTGTTCGCTCATGCAAACTAATTTCTTCGGTAATGGCCTCGCGGATAAGCCAAGACCGGTTACGGTGAAAGTTTATAGCACGCTTGTCGGCCTTGATGGTTTTAGTAATCTTGTCGAGCTCGCTACCACTTTTGACGTCAGTGCGGGTTTTCAATGCCTTGAGTTTTTGCTCACTTGTCTCAATGCGGTTTTCGAGCTGCTGGATCTTGATGTCGCCATTGTGGCGGTCAAACCGCTGAAATAGCTCTAGAGTGCTACCCACTGTATCGCGTAGCAATTTAAGGTCTTCCAAGAAACCAATATCGGTGGCTTGGCTCTCATCCTGCGCAAACGTGCTCGAATTGGACAAAAACTTGGAAACCGTGTCAAGGCCACTTGTAATACCGGGAAGATCACCCGAAGAGTTAGAATAAATCAGTGGAATTGATGATTTAAACGAAACAACCGTATTGGATACCTTTTTGTAGTCCATTGACAGCGCCAAGTTGCGCTTTGAGATTCTATCTGCCAACGTGCACAATTGCCTAAAAAAACATGTTAGTAAAAAAAAAACAGAAAAAAAGAAAGAAAGAAAAAAAAGCAAGCTAGATGACGTACGTTAGTGTCTCCAGGGAAGTCTCAGCTCCTAGGCGAATTGACCTCCAGCGGTTCATCTCCTGTTCCTCTTTCCAGTTTTTGATGAACTGTTGCGAAATAACCTTGTGTGTAAACTCCTCTTCAAGCTCAAGCGAAGTACCGCTTCTCCAAGAAGTCAACTCAGTGTCAACAGTCAGAAAGATAGATACGAGCTTCTCGTTGGCCAAAATGGGATGCTTAACAAGAAGGTTGATGAACCGAGTCAGGCCGCGCTTGCGGCGCTCCAGGAACAACTGGTCAGATGACAAGTATCGGCCGTCTACTAAAAACAATTAGAGCTAAGAAAAAAAAAAAATGGGGGAAATAATCTTGAGTATTACCTGCTAATCTTTTGGGTGCTGGAAAAAAAAAGGACAATTAGTATTGGGACACTGCTAACACGTATGGGTTTGCACTTACGTAGAATAGGAAGCAGTCTGAATGGGTACTTTTTCTGGAGCGATTCGATCAGCCAGACAAAGTCGCTGTAGCGGCGAATAACTTTAAAACGAGGTTTTTGGAAGCTGGTGGCGCCGCCATCGCGGATGGTAGGCAGTGTGCCCTCAATAATGTAGTTAACATGGCGGAAAAGAAAGGTTCCCTCGCGCTTGGGGGCAACAGAAAGTGAAATAGTGTTTTTGCTAACTGGGCTATATTTCGACGGATCAAAAGATGATTGCCAGATTTCATTAGCATCATTATCCAGTGGCGGCTGCAGGCCGTCGTCAGCGGTATTGATGATAGAATTATCATTCCATGGGCCACTGCTCTCGACAATCGTCTCCGAGAGACCGGGGATTTTGACATTGGGCAATGAGTTTTTGGAAAAGTCAACCATGTGCAAATTGAGGTCCTTAGTGCCACGCTGGACAAACCCTGCAAGCGCCATGGCGACGTTCCAGGTGCCTCTGTCAATGGTGGCTGGGCTCTGGATGGTGGCCACCACGCTGTCAACCTGCGCACTGGACAACTTGGCAGCTTCCAGAATCTTGACAAGCTCGGAGGCATCAACGACACCATCAATGGGACCGGCAAGCTCAAAGGACTTGCTATATATTTCGGGGACTATAGTATTGGCTAACATCTTGGACACGCTGGTACTGTCGGAGGTCGTTGCCAGCGCCGACCACGGGTCGTGGGGCTTATTAGCGCCGTCCATGGGGCCAAAGAGGGTGGACCCGTGAAGTGCAGGGTCCGTATTGTCTGAGAAAATAGACATGATAAAAAAGACCTATGCTTGAAAGGGGGAGAAAAATGCGGGTGCTCTGGGTCTGGTCAGGCTGGTCCGATATGGGTGGATAGTTATAAAGTCTGTAAGATTTTTGGCACAGGGAAAGAGCAGTCTGATTAGAAAAAGGTTTTGGGCAGCTTTTTGACTTTTGTAGGGCCTCTTTTTTCAAACTGCAGTGCAGCGTTAAGATATGTGACTTAAAATTTAAACTATGTACAAAAAGCGATTATCTAGATGATCTACAGCGAATCAGCAGTAGTTACTGCCGGCGGGTTCTAAGGATAGCTTTTGCCTCCAGTAGCAGACCCAAACCCTCATACAAGCACCGATCCTGACACGGGGGATATGAACTTTTTTTTTTTTTTTTACTGAACAGTTTTTTGCAGCTCCATCGCGCGTGTCGTAAATGCCTTGATCATGAGTGATGCAATCGAGGGGCCAAAGTTTTTTGAGAACGCATTGTAGAGAGTGCTGTTAAAGCAGAACCTGAGCTCAAAATCGACCTGTGCGATGGCCGAGTTCTTCGGGGCGGGCACAATGACCCATTTGGTGTAGAGCGTTTTAAACATTTCGTTGTTGAAAGCCTCGGCGATAACAGTGCGCTCATCGTAGGTAAGGCAGCTTTCAAAACTCTCGTTGATCTGGTTCCAGCCAACCTGAAGCACAGCGCGCTTTGGCCGTTTTGTAGCCGCATCTACCTCAGTGATTTGTGATTGTTGACAATAAGGAATAAATTCGTGGTAGCGATGCACGTCGGCAACAACGTCGTAAAGCACCTGTGGATCAATCTTGACGATGCGCTTGATTTTGTATTTTTGCAGTTCGCTCGAGACCGATAGAAACGAGCGTCGGGCAGTAAGAGGGAAAAAGGCACGGCATTCAGATATGCTCGTAAGAGGGCGGACTGAACGAGTGGAAGTCCGGAGGGAAGATAGCATGGCGGTGTATGTGTACGTGATAGTCACTGGCTGCTGGCGTCGCCGAGGGTCTACGACACAAAAAAAAGAAAGAAAAAAATTATTGGTGAACTAGCGTGAATAAATCTTTGTCAGCGCGGATACGCTCTAACAAGCCTCGTCTATTATGTTTTTTATTCTTCATGACAAATTCGATTTAACTTTTTTTTTTTTTTTAAATCTTCCATAACCACGTTCATAAAATTTTTTAATTTTTTTTTTTGTTACTTCTCCTCTTTCTACCCTTTTCACATTAATTATCTACCCACGCATTTCTAACTATTCATATCATGCCAAATCTCCCTAGTGATTTTCCGGACTTGCTGCTATTAAACGGCACTATTGTCCAGAACGAGGCCCTGGTCAGCGACCTTATCGACAAGCTTGGATCACCCAACCTTAAGCGCCAGGTTATCGACAGACTGCTTGAAGGCAAGATCAAGCTTGAGCCTAGCGCTTACGCTTCTATCTATATTGCCTCTGCAAAGGCCGACGTGCCACAGCCGCTGGGCAAGCCTCTTTTAAAGGTGCTTTTTGACGCATTAATACCCGGCGGACTTCTGCGCGGTGACTTTGTTGTTGCCTCATCTCTTGACAGTATCATGACGGGCTTTGTAGAGTCGGAGGAAAAGACCTTGCTCAAGCCGAATAAAAGTGCGTCTCAAACTATTTCTTTGCTGAACAAGCGCAAGCCTGTGGTAGCGATCGGGGCCAAGAAGAAGCTTCCTATTTTCAAAAAATTCAACGAAAACAATAAGCGAGATGCTGCGGATATCAGCAGTCTTGTTCAGCTCAATTTGAACGACAATGACGATGAAGATAATGATTTGATTGATGAGAACGATCTTATTTCTCAGTCGCTTTCAACGTCAATCATTCTCCCTTCAAAGTGTGACCCGGGCCCCGGGAAGAAGCGTCGCAAGGCATGCAAAGACTGTACCTGCGGACTGCGCGAGCTTGAGCTGCAGGCAGAGGAAAGCCGCAAGCAAAAAGAACAAGGTATAGTTGTAAATATCAACCTTGACGATGAGATTGATTTCACCGTGCCGGGTAAGACTGGCGGCTCGTGTGGCAGCTGCGCCCTCGGCGACGCATTCCGATGCGACGGCTGTCCTTACTTGGGTTTGCCGCCCTTCAAGCCTGGCGAGACTATCAACATTGCTGCTATCAAGAACGATTTCTAAGCTGCCAAATTGTCATATATTTATGGAGAAGATTTTCCGTTATTTTTTTCTTCTTTTCTGAGGCGATGAGCAGATATGACTGTGGACGTAAACTGGCTCAGACAGCTCCAACATGACAGAAACAGTGCAGCTATCTGCACGTGATTCAGTGCCTGCTCTTTTTAATTCACCTTTATTGTCAATCATTGTTGTCGGAAAACATATTCTGCTAGCCACGGCGGCTGTGGTTGTTGAAGTTCACCGATCGAACCCCAACGAACGGACGCAATTGTATGCTTATATACTGTATAGGTTATATATATATTTATTAACAGGTTTTTTCCCCCTTTGCGATTATTTTTTACCTGTATATAATCTACATACACTGGAAAAACACCAGGCATCCGGGTCTTGTGACTTATAACCGCTGTTAGCGGTCTTGGGTGCGTGGGATATTCGGAAGTCTCGGTCCGTTTTTAAGGGCCTGCGTCCATTATTTTTGCCACTTAACGCTTAGCACATCTGACCCTGCTTTTGTAATGACAATAGAGAGGAGATTTTTAAAAATAATATATATTACTCGACTCAACTTCTATTCCTGACATCATCAATCCCGCTAGCGTTTTAATCCTTGGGGCAAAAGCACTTTCTTTCCAACCACAGAAGCAGCAGCATTATAATGTACAGACCTTTTTCTCGCCTTGCCACCCGCCTCTATAGCACGGCCAAACCTATTGCCTCCTACTACGCGCTTTTCCCCAAGACTTTCCCGCAAGGCGCGCCTCCGGCAGGGCCTTACAAGGCGATCCCCACACGCGAGCTCAAGCTCGAGTACTACAACCTGCAGCGTGACCACCACCCGGACCTTAACAGCAGCAACCAAGATGCAGCAACCAGTGGCAATGGTGGCACTGCCGACTCTTCGGCCAACATCTCAGTGGCTTACCGCACCTTGCTTGACCCGCTGCGCCGCGCCCAGCACATCCTCGCAACGCGTGGGTTCGACCCGCTCGCCGAGGAAAACACCAGCTCTGCCGAGCAACAATCCAATACCGACGAAGATGACAACACCGATATGCTTATGGCAGTGATGATGACCAAGGAGGCCATTTTCGACGCCACGTCTGTGGCCGAGCTTGCCGACGTGCAAACAGAAACGGCGGCGCAGGTGGCCGAGCTTGTCGACGCCCTTGACGTGGCCTTCAAGGCTGATGACCTTGCCAAAGCGAGCAAGTTTGTGACGCGCTTGAGCTACTGGGATGGTATCACTAAACAACTTAATGAGAAACTGGGCGAACTTGAACCATCCGAGTAAATAAAAAAAAAAAAAAAAAGTATCTTTGGCGAGACCCTACTCTCGTAAACACTCCAAATCCATTAACAACATACTATTTCTTTTGCAGAACAATGTAATGAATTGTCAATATATCGCCCTTTTCTGGGGGCTTGTACATAACAATGGCGGATTTTGCTATTGAGAAAATACATAATATATATTTATATAGTGTAGGTTGTGTGTATGAGATTAGACGCGCTCGGCACCCGAGAGTCTCACGGCAGCACCGTATTTTTGCAGCTTGGTCAGCAGCGCGTCACCTTGCTTCACCAGCTCTTGGTACTGCGCGTTCTTGTTGTCGGGCCGGTTGGTGACAATGATACCATTGACACGGTCAATGACACAGTTGAGTTTCTTGTTGGGAATAAACCGGCTCAGGTCTGTGTCCAAGAAGGCAACACTGACACCAAAGGCATCGGCCATACTCTTGAGCGAAAGCGTCTTGTAGGACTCAAGCAGCTGTGCATAGGCTTTCCGTCGCATCTCGCGAATGAAATAAGCCGAGTGGGGCGCAAGATACTTGCTCTTTTTGAGCGCCTCGCGCTCAACCGTGGCCAGCGACTTGAAATAAGTGTCGTACTCGCAAGTGTAGAGCGAATTCGTTAGCACCGAGATGGGCTCGAGTGATGGTGTTGTTGGCAGCAGCGAGAGCACCTCTGGTGAGTCGACAACTTTACGCTTGAGGTTGACGCGGTCGAGGCTAAATGCACCTGCAAGCACGGCGTATTTGACAATCTCCTCGTAGTTTGTGATTTCCGTTGACGTGAAAGTCGAAAGACTGTCAATGAGCAGGTCCGCAGACTCGTCAAACTGTCTAATTGAGAGAAGATAAAGACCGCGGTAGGTCTTGAAGCGGTTCTTGCGCTCCCAGTCGCCGCCGCGGTCGATCAGCAACTTGACGGCGTCAAGCTCGCGGCCAACAAACGCCTTGTCGTCAAAAAAGAAGCCAACGCGGATAATAGTCAGCAAGATATCAATCTTAACGCCAGAGCCAGAGCCAAGATCAAAGGCTTTACGCAGAGTCGAAATGGCTTTTTCCTTGTTGCCAATTTTCGCATAGTACTCGCCGAGCTTGGTCCAGCCCTCAACGATTACCAGCTCCTCTTCGTCCTCCTCGGCCTGCTTAATGGCCGCCTCGAGCTTTTCAATGTCAGCCGCGTTAGTCGCAACAAGTTCAGTGTAAGTTGCCTGGTCCCACTGCAGACTTTTAAGCTTCAGGTCATTGTGTAGGTAGAAATAAAGCGGGGCAAGTGCGTTGGCCTTGATTTCGGTCAGCAGCTTGCTGGCAGCGTCAGCATGCTGGTCGCTGAACGCAGGTGTCTGAAGCACAAAAATAAGATCAGAAAGATGATAGTCGGGCAGGGTCTCAATTACGGTTGAAGCACCGTCAGAAGGCTTGGGGACGGAAGTCATGGTGAATTGGCGTTGAAAGGGAGTAGGGTCAGTGGTGGTGGCGATGGCAAAGTGGTTTTTTGCTGAAGGAGCGGCGGAAGGAAAGGCTTTGGGGGAGTAAGAGAGCAGAGGCGGGTGGTAGTAATCATTAGCCGTAAAAAATTAGTAATATGTATTAGTCAATAATTATAATATTATTACATAACTATTTAAAGTTAGGGCTAGGTTATTTTGAACCTTTTTTCATGTTTGCCCAAATTGAATTTTCACTTTTCCCAAATGGGCAATAAGAAACAAAACAAAAAAATTTTATAAAAAGTCCAACATGTTTTATAAAACAAAGCCATCATCATATTCGGCAATTAAGCGAAAACTATTAAAATAAGACAGGCTGAGTAAATGGTTGAAAGAAATAAAAAAATGAATAAAAGAAAGTGAAAAAAAAAATAATAAAAATAATAATAAAAATAAGCAATATGAATATGCCATGATACTTCTCTCTATATATACTATATATACATCTACGGTAACAGAGTAAAAAGTTGCAATAGCCATACCCAGTCCGTGCACGGCCAAAGCGTTTGTCAACTTACTCATACCTGGGGTAAAAACAACCAAATAAAATAAAAAGATTAATATTAAAAATAAATGTAGCAAAAAAGCAAGCTATGCTCCAATGCTGAAAAAACTTTTTTTCGATTTCTAAAAATACTTTGAATGCAAGTGCCGGGTTTGGTTGGAATTTAGCTGAATCAGTGAGTTCTTGGAATTCTTCTTTGATGATGATGATGACTAGAGGGGGTACCAGGCGCTTGTTTGCAGCTAGTACTGTTGAGCCCACATGCAATACCATTGTCATTCATTATTACTTGCATTTTAGTTGGCATTGTCGGGCCCATTGTATACGCAACCCAACAAAGTGGTCGCCCTTGAAAGCATGGCGGCCACGGCTATCATCGTCAGGCAGCTGCTACCAGCTGATCCTGATCGATTCGAGATTTTGCATCTACTGCCGCCGTTTGTTTGTTTTTCTCAATTATTATTATTATTATCATCATTATTATTATTACTACCATTATCATTATTTTTGGCGTTTTGGAGATAAAACACAAAAGAAAAGCTTTAAAAGACCTCCTCCATTCCTAGCAAAAGTAAACAAAATAAAAAAAACCAGTTTGAGAAGAAAAATACCCATGGCATTTATCATAATTAGCGAGCCAATCTAGTATTATTATTATTATTTTGTTTTATTAAATAAAAAGATCTTCGCTGAGTATAAATAGACCAGCACTCCTCCTCGTGCTGCCACGAGTATGCTCTTTGATTTTGATAATAAAAAAAAAACTAATCACGAAGCACCTACTGCCTCAGAATCTTTTTTTTTTTTTTTTTTTTTTTTTTTAGAAAAATCACTGATATTGCCAGTCATCTCCGTCAAAAGGACTTTCTACTCACCTACCGCCCATCTAAACCTGCTTATCTTTGACGTAGTAGCATCTACTTTTTTATTAACTTTCTGTTCATATCAAACACTTCTATTTGCAGCTCTTGCGCCCGATCATGGCCTTGCGCAACGTTCGCTTTGACCAGCAATTGGAGTTCATTCCGTCAACCACGGTCGTCGCCTGTACACCCCAAAAGGTGAGTGTCTTTTTAGTTTTCTTTAATCCTTTTTGTAACCAGCCTGTTGGTCTTTTTTTTTTTTTTTTTTGTTCTGCATTTTTTGCGTTTTTTGTGTTTGTAGTGGCTCCAGAACAATCAAAAAATTTCTAATTTGGCAGCGGTTGCTTCTCCCTCTTCTTCTCATTCGCTTCTTCTTCTTCTTCCTCTTCTCCTTCGCTTCTTTCTTTTCTTCTTTCTTTACCATCGTCATCCCCGCTAGCATCTCAGACGCTTCTTGAGTCTTGTCTGTGTCTTGTCTCATTCTTTCATTTTTCCTTCCCTGTGCCCTGCTAACCTCTTTTCCTGCAGTACACACCCTCCCCGGACTCCACATTAGCCTCCTCTCGGTCTGTCTCGCCAGACTCATCACCTTCCTCCGCCAACCACTTTGGCTATAACACAAAGTATCCGAATCTGATTCACCCCGTCCCCCTCAAATTACCCTCCATTATCCCGGTCTCGTCCACCTCTCCCATACATCAGTCATCAACCATTCCCGCCACAATCCCCCCTTACTCCTTCCCCCCAAAGGATCTCTCTGCTGCGGCCGCTGAACCTATTGATAGCATAAAGCTTGCCTACTCTATGCCTATAAATAACATTGCCAGCAGCAAAGACGAGAGCCGTCCGGATCTGGCTACTGTACAAGCTCTACTTGGCCCCGAGATCACTTCGTGGAATTTCTCCGACGAGTCACTTAAGGCCGCGCTTGCTCTGCGCACCGAGCAAGAGAGGACTAAGCAGGAAAAGTACAAGCTTGACATCCGTACCAAGACGTCGGAGCTACTGACCCAGGCAATCAAGCTCAATGTACCTCCAAACATGCTGCCGTCGTTGTTTAATGGCTCACCGCCTTTGGACGGTCCTTTTTACCAGCAGCAGCAGCAACAGAACCAACAACAATCGCAGCAGCAGCCCACACAGCAGCCTCCATCTGGACAGTTTCAGTCTAACTATACTACACCGGTTTCATTCCCTTCGTCGCAGAAGAATCCTCCTTTTGACGCACTGGGTCTAAGGCCGGAACCTGCAACCACCCGCGAGCGATACCAGCATCATCAACGTAATCTTTCTCTTCCGCAACCCCCCACAACTGTCTCCTTTGATTACAAGTATCCATCGCCGCCCCAGCAGCAGCAGCCCCAACAACCGCATCAACTCCAGCATGTCTCGCCGCCACAACCACCACCTCCTCAGCAGCAACCGTCTCAATTCCGGCCTTCTCATAGCCACCATGCATCTTTATCGTCCATTCCTTATTTCACGTCACCAACGCACTCCACATACCCGCAGCGAATCTACCCTTACCAGCAGCAGCAGCAGCATACGCTCCCAAACAACGTGGGATCGACTTCGGTCCACCAGATCATCCAGTTCCATCACTGGCAGCCTAATCAGCAAAGCCAAAAGTCATCGGCAAGCACGTCGCCCAAAAAGGAAACCACAGCGCTGGCAGCAGCAACTGCGTCCGATGATCAACAGTCGTCGGCTAAACGAAGAAGATCGTCCATCTCCACCGACCAGCCTTTGTCGCCCACTTCAAGCACCAAACCCAAATCGCAGACCCCGCCTTCGTTGTCCACCAACTCAAATGCTATGGTATCTGCGCTAGCCCGCCGCAAGAGCACACACTCGCGGAACAAATCTGAGACCACGGTACTGCGTGGAGACATTTCGAAAATGTCCCTCTACAACACCGAGTCGACCGCGGCAAATACTGCCACGTCCGGTAACAACAACAGTAGCAGCAGCAGCAATGCGATCCCTGATGGGACTCCTGCTGGGTTCAACTTTTTGGCATCCGTAGCAGCGGAAGAGTCACGCAAAATAAAGGACTCTGCAGCGGGAAAGCTTGCATCAGAGTTCAAGTATCCCCCGCGTTCGGCCACTCCGTCGGACCGCGAAGAGGATGAGCATATGGCCGACGCCACCCCTGCACGGCACGAGGAACATCAGCGTTCGCACAAGCAAAACGTCAACTTTATGATATCTGACAAACCTGAGTAGTGTATAGTGGCTGGACAGCTCTCAGACCTCGACCTTATTTGTATTTTTTTTTTTTTTATCTAAAGCAACCGCACTACGTCCAGCACACTCATTCCATAAATATTTGTTTATTTTTTGTTTCTCTTTTGTTTTTCTTGTTAA
Source organism: Geotrichum phurueaensis (assembly GCA_030558065.1). Lineage (NCBI taxonomy): Eukaryota > Fungi > Ascomycota > Dipodascomycetes > Dipodascales > Dipodascaceae > Geotrichum > Geotrichum phurueaensis. The sequence continues at coordinate 21,431 of JAJMRT010000094.1, forward strand.
TATATATATATATATCTTGTACTAAGTATTTATTAGTATCTTTAATAAGTTAATCTGCATGCAGCATTCTGATACTTGGTCTCGTCAATGGCGTTTACATCTAGTTGCCCTCAGCGGCCGCTTGCTCGGCCAGCGCCTCGCGCGCAGCCTCCTCCAGCTCCACGATATCAAACGCCGCAAGAATATCACTTTTTTCTAACGGCACCTTGTGGACCTCATGCGCCATACTCCTGAGCACCTCGTCGCTGGCGTACTGCACCCAGTTGCAGTAGTCGTCGAGCCAAATGCGGCTGTAGACGTAGTAGGGCTCCCCAGCGCTGTCGAGAATGCGCTTGGCGGTGAGCAACTGGCGCAAAATAGCGCGCCGGCCCAGCCGCAGAGTCTCGTAGATATCAGTGCGCACAACGTGGCAGGCGAGCTCGTAGTGACGGTACAGCGGAAATGAAACGGCGCGGACCAAGCATGACTGCAAGACTTCGCGCACAGTGCTGAAATTGTCATCGAGGGCAGCTAACAGCGGACACAGCTTGGTGATGGTCCACGCAGACTCGACGGTAGGATCGTTTTGCGTTGTGCGCGCATCGTACAGTGTCGCAAAAAGAATGGCCAAGAGCCCCAAGTAGATACGCTTGGGGTTTTCAATGAAGTACTGCTTTTTGGGCAGTCGGGTCATGGCCTGCTGCTCCTGCTCGGTAAATTTGATCAAGTTATCATTGTTGCTGCTGGGGTTAGCAGTAAATTGGGCAAAAAGCTCGTTAGTCGGTGATTTCCAGTGGATGAGCTCAGAGATATCAGGGTTGTCAAACATGTCGGCAAGGTAATAGTCCGCGTCAAAGGCCAGCGCCTCGAGCTGCGCGCGGAACTCAGCGCGCTGCCCGGGAACGCTCTGCTCGGGCTCGGGGTACTCATTCACGTCATTAGCACCCGTTGCCATCGTAACACCAATCTCGCCGCTATACTGGCGGTTAAAGCCGTACTGGGCCTTGCCTGTCACGTTCACGGCATCTTCTTCCGGCAGCGTTTGCGGAAGCTCCCAGTCAAATTCTTCGGCCTCAGACTGCAGCCGTGAAAAGTGTGCATCAATATCTTGGTTGCTAGGATTGCTATTGTCTCCACCCATTTCCTGGATTAGCGGCGCCCGTCGCTGCGAATCGCCGCTACTGCCGCCAGCCTTATGATCGGGGTTTTTTGCGCGCGCAAGCAGTTTTGTGAGAAGGTCAAGGTCCTCAAACTCCTGACCGGGGGTTTCCTTGGCAATACTGATTTCGACAGTGCAGTCCGAGGCATTGTAATTCAAAGTCGATTTAAGGGTCTCGTTGTCAATGACCCGTTCGTCCTCGTCGTTGAGCAAAGCATGCGAGAAGCGCAGGCGGAGATAGTATGGCGACAATGAGAAGATAAAGACGTTACTGTCGACCTGAAACTCAATGTCCGTGGACGCACGGATATGCGGCAAATGAATAGTTATATAGAGCCGGTTGGCGTCCTGACGGATCGAGAACTTTGGCGTGATCATGGCGACGGCTGTGTTTAAATCCTGAGGTAGCTGTTGCTGCTAGATCAGAGATTCTGAAAAATTTCAGTTTTTGCTTTGTCAGGAAAATCGTTATGAAGGTTGGGAGATCAAACCCATTAATAAAAAAATAAATTAAAAAATTAAAAATTTTTATTGTCAGCTCTAACCCACTGTATCGATAACCTGCTGTGTACACCTCCCTTACGAGCGCCTGTTCAAAAACACCATCTCCTTAGCATAGCATTTATTTTATTTCCATATTTATTATTATTTTTAATACACACAATGGTGGCAACAACAGAGACAGCAGTACCTAGACGCCGGTTTGTGGGCAGAAAGAACCTCAACTCCGACTCGAGTCAGCCAATCACTATCAACGAGACTTCGGATGCCAGTTTGATTCTCAAGAAAAGTGCGTATTTTTATAACTTCTTATTCATTACGAATTTGATATAGTCAGTTACTAACTACCTTTTTTAGAGACTGATAGACCAAACAAATTTGTGAGCCAGATTCCCTCTGACATTCTTAACGACGAAGAGCTCAACAAGGCGATTGCCATCCTGCCATCCAACTACAACTTTGAAATCCACAAGAGTGTCTGGCATATTCGAAAGTCCGGGGCCAAGCGCGTGGCATTGCAGCTACCTGAGGGCCTGCTACTTTACTCTTGTATCATCTCCGACATTCTTGAGCAGTTTTGTGGTGTGGAGACGATAGTCATGGGCGACGTGACTTACGGTGCCTGCTGCATTGACGATTTCACGGCTATCGCGCTAGGCTGCGACTTCCTTATCCACTATGCCCATTCTTGTTTGGTTCCCGTTGACGTTACCAAGATCAAAGTTCTTTACGTTTTTGTCACCATCAACATTGATACTGAGCACCTTGTCAATACCCTTAGTCACAACTTCAAGTCGGGCTCGCGGCTAGCGCTTGTTTCGACCATCCAGTTCAACCCCACCATCCATGACATTCACACGCGCTTACTACAGGACCATGGCATTACGACCAACACACCGCAGATCAGGCCGCTCTCTAAGGGTGAGGTACTAGGATGTACCTCGGCGAAACTGCCCAGCAAAGCCGTCAGCGCCGACGAAGGCTGGGATGCCATTGTTTATGTTGGTGACGGCCGCTTCCACCTTGAGTCGGCCATGATTCACAACCCGGATATCCCCGCGTACAAGTACGATCCTTACAGTCGTAAATTTACTATTGAGGAATACGACACCGTTGAGCTTGACCACGCGCGTCGTGCCGCCATCAACGAATCACGCTCCGCACGTAAAGTTGGTCTCATCCTCGGCGCCCTTGGCCGCCAGGGCAATAACCTCACCCTCAACATGCTCTACGAAAAGTTTCGTGAACGCGATATTCAGATTGTTCAAGTTGTCCTTTCAGAGATTTTTCCCGGCAAGCTTGCCCAGTTCCCCGATGTCGATTTTTGGGTGCAGGTAGCGTGCCCTCGGCTTTCTATTGACTGGGGGTACGCTTTCCCCAAGCCCCTTTTGACGCCCTATGAGGCCATGGTTTCGTTACAGGAGGATGAGGACTGGAAGAATCTGGGTTACTATCCCATGGACTACTATGGCAAGGATGGCTATGGTCGCGGTAAGAAGCCCATCAGAGCGTGAGGGTCTTTAGCAATTTACGTGTATTTTTTTTTCTTTATATATACTATTTCTATATACTTATTTATATCAATTACTAGAGAGTGTGTGAATGAAAATATTATATGGTACATGCTTGTTTGATTGGTCAATGGTTTGGTGATCATACCCCGCGCCTGGGATGAACGATATTAGATGATGTAAACAAGGGCAAAGCTAAATAGTGATCCACAGGTCAACCCCAGCGAGATTGCCAGCGTCATGAAACTGCCCGTGGCCTCGCGTTCTGCCTTTTCGCGCTCACCATCTAGTGAATTTGAGTGCAAAAACGTCTCGCTGTCAGGCAAAAGGCTCTCAAGCTTATCGTGGCTAATGGTCGACGCCAGCATCATGATGCGCGTACTAAGATGTCCATTTGTGAGCCCAAATAAAAATTGTAGTAGCATGTACCATAGATCTGAGTTGAGCAGAGCGCCTTTGCCATTAATGTTGCATAAAAAGAGCAAGGGAATAAACCCAAACCGAGCCACAGCGTAGCTCAGGTAAAACTTGCTTGATCGCGGCGTACCCGCAGCAAAGAATTTAAGCCCGCACACAACGCGACCAAGAAGATCACCTAAATTCCAGATAAATAAAGCAAAAGTACTAAAAATTGTTTCATCATAATTGCTATTAATGGGCTTTACCACAGGTAAAAAGACGGGGAATAGCAACGAGATTGCAAAAGTGAGAAAAATATTAAGCGCTGGTATCCGCAGGCGCTGGTAAACGAGCTGAAAGGGCGAAATGGCATAACTAGTCGGCACCACCAGAATTTCTGCTTCGGGCTGATCGCCATGCGTATTATTAATGGGATCGGGCGCCGGGCGGGTCGTCTGGTCCAGCGAAACCATAGAGTATATATTCGACCGCCTCTGTGAAAAAAAACTTTCCAGCGAGGGAAGTCGGTCTGGCGTTTGTTGCACTAGAAAGTTGTATAAACAGAGCGCCAGCACTGAAATTAATGACGAAACAATAAATGATAAAAACGACGACCCAGAGGAAATCCCGTTTCCTATATCCGGCTCCGCGTTGTCTTCGGTCCCACTAGTGCCGCTACTGCTCTTGTTGCCTAGTTGTGACCAGATGTAGACCACCGGCGGCAAGATCCCCGCAATAGCCTGGCCCACCATTATCGCCTGAGTGTATATGGGATCAAACAAATTCACAACCGCAAACGATCCATTTTGCGTGAGCGCCGTCCCAACCGTTGAAACAAAAATAACAACCAACACAAAAAAAAAATATAGAATCGCATTGACGCTGGTGCCAATAAGGCATGAGAAGGCTAGCACTAGAAATGCCAATGCAATAACCACTTCGCCGAGTACAATCCTTCGAGAGTACACAACGGTGCTGTTGGTACTTTCTTTTGTCTTTTTGAAAACAAAGTAGATAAATAGTACTGATGATGTGAGCGTTGAGATAAACATAATGTTACTCGAGATTGTGCGTTGAAGGATAGGGTAGCCCGCCAGGCGCTGACTAAAATAGGGCACCGCAGAGAGCAGCGAGTTCCACGGCCATAAGAAAGAAATTCCAAGTGTTGCAAATGTTGAGTACTGAAGTTTATTGATGGCAGACATTGAGTTACAATATATAAATAAATAAAAATGCTTGTCACGGAAGGAGTGTGTGTGAAGGAAGAAAGGGAAAGAAAAAAGTTGGTCAGAAAGCTTGCCGCAGAGAGTCAAGTCTGGCAAAGGGCAAGGAATTGTTTTTAAGGGACGAAATATCGAAAATTAAGACAACTTACGACAAACGCAGCAGGTTTTTTGAAAATGTCCAAAAACAAATAACTTATAACTAAATTTTAAATAACAAAATATTATGTCTTAAAGTATATCTCACATGTTTTTTATATTCAATTATCATTGTCAAAGTTTATGTCTCATAGCTCATTTCTAATTTCTCATGTCGTAGCGTAGCAAGTATCAAAAACTATATACGTAAGTCTCGAAATTTACAAAATAAAATTAGTCGCTGCCATAAACAAAAGACGGGATCGTGGGCAAGGAAGAATAGCATGACTATCAAAATGAGAATTTCATGAAATGTAAGATCGATCAAAAAATACCATAAGCTTAAATACTTTTAGTGATATCTCACCCCCTTATGCTTTTCGCCAGCCAGGATTAAAAGTCGAATGAATGAACGTTTATACACGTTTGCAACGCATTTCAAAAACAATTGGATAAAAACGCAGTTAAGAACAGGGCCCATGTATATGTACATTGGAAGTCTGCATTTGACCGTCGCGTCTTGCTGCATTATCCCTCTTCTTTACCTACTTTGAACCCTTTTCAATAATCTACAAAGTTTCAATGTTCCAGCCATTAATTGTTGTATTTCTCTGAATGGTTGAATGGGGGATGTCTTCTTTTTTTTTTAAAAAAAAAGTCCCACCTTTTAAGTTTGGTTCTTTTCAGTTACGTGGTCAAAAACATTGAACAACTCACAAAAAGATCAAAATCAAAATAGAAAAAAAAAAATAATAATAAAAAAAAAAGTAAAGCACAAATTTCAACTTTTCTTTCTCCTTCCTTCATCCCTACGTCTTCTCCCAGCACCCCTCCCCTCTGTACAAATAACCACAATGGCTACTGCTGCTGTCTCATCAGGTGTCCCTAGCAGGGACATCAGAAAGCGCGGTAACAATCCTTCCTCCGAGCCCGCTTACTCTTCGCTCTCTGAAAAGGAACAGGAAATCCTCTCGTCCCCCGCCAAAACCAAGGAGGACTTGAAAGGAAAAGAGTACGACGGTTCCCTCATCCGCGATTGGCGTACCGTTGAGGCCATCCTCGCGCCCATTATCTTCACCGGCCTGTCACTCTTTACGAGACTTTATCAGATCGGTAAATCAAACACAGTCACTTGGGATGAAGCCCACTTTGGCAAGTTCGGGTCTTACTACCTGAAACGTGAATACTACTTCGATGTCCACCCTCCCCTTGGTAAGATGCTCGTCGGTCTCTCTGGTTACATTGCTGGTTACAATGGCTCCTTTGGATTTGACTCGGGTGCCACCTACCCCGAAGAATTGGACTACACTACTATGCGTGTCTTCAATGCCATGTTCAATGTTTTTTGTGTCCCCCTGGCCTACTACACGGCCAAGCAGTTCCGTCTTTCTCTCCCGGCGGTCTGGCTCGTCACTCTAATGATTCTCTTTGAACACTCGTACGTCACTCTCGGCAAGTTCATTTTACTTGATTCAATGCTCGCCTTTTTCACTTTTGCGACTGTCTTGTGTTTCTCCCGATTCCACAACTTGCAAAGAAAGTCTTTCTCTGCTGAGTGGTGGTCTTGGATCTTGCTGACTGGTGTCTCAATTGGCTGTGTTTGCAGTGTCAAGATGGTTGGTCTCTTTGCTACTGCCGTGATTGGTGTCTACACTGTCGCTGATTTGTGGATCAAGTTTGGCGACACCAAGATGCCCATTAAGACTTACCTTGCTCACTGGGCTGCCCGAATTGTTTCTTTTATTATTATTCCCTTTTGTATTTTTGCCCTTTGCTTTAAGATCCACTTTGTGATTTTGAATCACAGTGGTCCTGGTGACTCCAACATGAGCTCTCTTTTCCAGGCCAACCTCATTGGCAGTGATATGGTCAGTGGCCCCGCGAACATTGCCTTTGGTTCTAAGGTTACTATTAAGAGTCAAGGATTGAACGGCGGTCTTTTACATTCGCACGTTCAGACTTATCCCGAGGGATCTTCTCAGCAGCAGGTTACCACCTACCATCACAAGGACACCAACAACAACTGGTTGATTGATACCCCCCGCCCCGAGCCTTACTACACCGAGGAGAGTGAGATTGTATTCATTGGTGACGGTGACCGCATCAGACTTTTGCATCCTGGCACTGGCAGAAACCTGCACACCCACAATGTTCAGGCTCCTATTTCCAAGTCCAAGTGGGAGGTGTCTGGTTACGGTAACCTGACCATTGGTGACGAGAAGGACAACTGGATTGTCGAGATTGTTGAGAACCCGGGTGCCGAGGACAAGTCGATGGTTCACCCTCTCTCCACCAGTTTCAGACTCAAGAACCAGGTGCTTGGCTGCTACCTTTCTGCTGAGGGTAACCATCTCCCCGCCTGGGGTTTCCGCCAGGGTGAGGTTACTTGCGATCCCAAGAACCATCCCCGTGACAAGAACACTTGGTTTAACGTTGAGAACCACTGGAATGAGCGCTTACCTGAGGGTGAGCAGAGAGCTCTTCCCAAGACTCGCTTTATCCGTGATTTCTTCCAGCTCAACGTTGCCATGATGGCGTCCAACAATGCTCTTATCCCCGATCCCGATAAGAAGGATGATCTGGCCTCCAAGGCTTGGGAGTGGCCTACCCTCCACGTTGGTCTCCGTCTGTGTGGCTGGGGTGTCAACAATGTAAGATACTTTTTGCTTGGTCACCCCATTACTACCTGGATCACGACCGTTGGCATCGCTATTTTTGGTATTACTACTCTTGTCTACCTTGCCAGATGGCAGCGTGGCTACAAGGACTTTAGCGACCTCGAGATTGAAAAGTACGCCGTGGCTGGTATTATTCCTGCCATTGGCTGGTTTTTCCATTACCTGCCCTTTATTGTCATGGCCCGTGTCACCTACGTCCATCATTACCTGCCTGCTCTCTACTTTGCCATTCTTACGTTTGGTTTCCTCGCTGATCTGTTCCTTACTCGCACTAACAAGTACTTGGCTGCTCTCATTTATCTTGTCCTTTACGCTGCCATCATTGGCGTTTTCTACCACTTTGCGCCCATTTCCTTTGGTATGACGGGCGAGCCTGATAACTTCAAGTACCTCAATTGGCTCAGTAGTTGGAACATCTAAGAAGGGGGAAGAAAAAAAAAAAAAAACAGCATGATGCATGATATTTGATGGGTAATATCAGAATATCAATGGAAAATGGAAGGAAAAAAAAAAAACATAATAATAGTATTTTTTTTTTTTTTTTCAATTAAATAACAAACGACTAGAATTAATTATTCTAAGCAAAACTAGTGGATAACTGCACAAATATGGTTTATATATATTCCACGTACCCTCTTGTGGTACGACCCCCATATGGAACACAATTTTTCATTAAGGATTTTACACACACGTCTTCACTTTTTTTTAATGTAAGACTCAACAACATCAGTTAAATGTTGAGACTAAATATAGCTGAAATTAGCAGTAGATTTTAAATAGAAGTTTGCTGAAATTTAGTAGTTCTAACCTTTTTGAAAGTTTTTTATGGATCTTACATTTCGGGCCTCTCATCTCGAATCTTCATAATATCGGAAATCTTTGCAAACCTGTCATTCGGGTTACAAACCACTTTTCTTCTTTTTTTTTTGTCGTAACTCTTCAATCTGATGCTTTAAAAGAGAATTTTCACTTTTGTAAGTTTCCACCTCTATAGTTTTTTGGTTAAAACTTTTGCCAACTTTGTTCACTAAATGTCGAACTGTGCGGTCTTCTTTGTACAAACAAGATATCTTGATTAATAGATCCCTGAACTGTTTTGACGACTTAGGTGTTTCAACAAGAGTCTTGTCTGTCACTTCCGGTGGCGAAACAATGAGTTCGGGTGGAGTGACCGGACATTCCTCCGTTTTTCTCGTCATGGAGTTCATGAGAGGCCTCCGCACCGATACTGGCCATAATCCTGATGTTTTCCAGCCAGAAGTAATGTTTTTTGGTGTAAGACCAATCTCTCTTGCCTTATAATAACATTATATGAACGTTATTTTTCCTACGGGCGTAGAGTCGTTCATTGAGATTAGCTGGTTGAGCTCTCTGCGATATGCATTTTTAATAAGGCTAAAAACAGCAACATCGAGAGGCTGAAGAACATGAGAAGAGTGGGGAACTAAGAATATAAGAATGATATCATTCTTAAAACATTCAAACATAAATTCGTCGGTTGTATAACTTTTGTGACCATCAATAACAAGAATTCTCTTCTCTCCTTCTTCTTTCGGCTTTGTCTTGGAAATGAACACATTTTTTAGCCACAAAAGTGCGATCTCGTCGTTAGTCAAGCCCTTATCAGATGCTGTAAAACACCAGTTATCATATGAATCCAATTTATCTGGAAACCATTGCTGTTGAACCGACTTTCCTTTGAAAATAACCAAGGGATCCAAAGCCCGACCGTCAGCTGAGATACATTCAATCACTGTGACCCAAGAACGAGAGCCAGGGTTCTGAATCATTGTAGTATTCTTCTCTGAACTTCCAAACACAAGACCATTGTGTCCTAGACTTTCCATTATTCCGGTTTCGTCCATGTTGTACCGGTTTTCGGGTTTGACCCCGATAACAGTAGGTATATCTATCATGGCAAAAAGTTCTTTGATATTCTTAGTAGTTGCTCCGTTAAACCGTGAGGTATCAATCTTCCGACCTTTCAAAGGTTTAACATTGGAATTGCGGCGTAAAAAAGCATTTATCCAATGCGTACCGATGCTATCTTTGAAACCGTTTGATTTAGCAATTCAATCAGCAAAGTCCTTAACCTGTTTATGCGTAGGAGATAAGCCTAGAGCATCTTGGGTTAAAATCCAATCACTAAGTGCTTTTTCCTGAACTGGAGAAAGCTTTTTGCTGATTTTGAGACCGGGTTTTGACATTTTCACGGCCTTTTAGCCGGCCAGCTAAAGTGGTCAACGGAACCCCAGCCTGTTTCGCAGCTCCGCGTATAGAAACCCCGTTAGAGACTTCAGAAATTGCTTTTTGAACATCTTTTTCAGTGTATTTTTTTTTTCGTCATTTTAATTAAACAAAATTTACTGATATAGATTTATTCCGATTTGAAATAATGAGAGTGTGATGTGAACAAGTTTGGTGGTGAGAATGAAAAAGATTTAAAAAACAGTGTTCTACATGGGGGTCGTACAGCAAGAGGGTACTTAGGTCATAAAAACTGGCAGCTTTAAAGGCTGATTGTCTTGGAAAGGTGCGTTGATTAAGATACAAAATAGCCAACACCCTCATCCCATTCATGACATTAGATGTCATGAAAAAAAAGAAATTGACAAAAAAAAAAAAAAAAAAAGATAATTGTAATATACTCACCCAAATTTTAATATATATTCATATATGCTATTTAATATTTATTGAAATACAGTTGTCACATCCCAAGATTTTGCGTAAAGCAAGATTTTATTCATTGTCAAGATGGATAGATAGATATATATATATATACATGGTAGATATCCAGAAATTGCCCAAATCCGCTCAGTTCTTTTTCGCTACTGTGCAGCCTGCGCTTTGATGGCCGCAACCACTTCTTTTGCCGTTTCGTAGCCTTGGTTTGTAAGCTTAAAATTCTCATCAACTGTAAAAAAACGAACGGGCCCTTTACCAAATTTATCTTCAAGGGCGCCGTAAAGGGTATTGCCATAGTGCTCAAAATAATTGTCCACGGCCGCGGCAGTTATACGCGTAATGGTGAGGTTTGTGGCAAGATGGTTGGGGTCGCGCGTGAGCTGTGATAAAAGTAGTTTGGTTTGCGCATTGTCCGCGTCGTTGCCAACAATAAGAATCGAGCGGATACCCCGAATCTTGGCCACCACGGCGCCAAGCATGCTGCAGTAGCCAAAGGGCTGGGCCGTAAGCTCCTTGCCAAAACAATGTAACACATCCAGTGCACACTGTCGGAAAACATTGCTGCTAAGGAATCCCGCCAACCTAAAAAGGTTTTCAGCGCTAACACCATTTGACGACGGCTCGGCTGAATCAAAGCTGTTTTTCGGGCAAAGGAAAAGCTCATCCCGCTTATTATTATTGGGCACTGTATAAAACCCACCATTTTGACTATCCCAAAATTGCGTAATTTGGTGCTCTTGTAGATTTTTGGCCCAGTCAAGGTAGCGAGGATCAAAAGTCGTTTGGTAAAGGTCAAGTAAACCTGAAATCAAGTAAGCGTAGTCCTCGTTAACCGCAGGGGTTGAGCCCGCTTCGGTGCTAGGCTTGCTGTAGGAGTACATGCGGAATAACTTACCAGCTGCGGCGGCCGGTTCATCGGCTGCTGCAGGAGTTTGGAACAAATTGGTATAGATAAAGTGCGCACACTTTTTCGCCGCCGCAAGCGCCTGGGCACTGAGCGCTGGATCCGTCGGCGCCAGTAGGTGACTCGCCTGCGCCAAAGCGCCAATCGCAGCACCATTCCAGCCTGTAATCACTTTTTTATCCAGGGCAGGTCGTTCACGTGTCTGCATGCGGTACTCCTGCAGCTTGGCCTTGGCCGACGCTAAAATCTCCTTTACTTTGCGCTCATTCTTGCCAAATGTCATGCCAATATCCTTGAGCTCGGCGGTAACGTGCAAAGTATTTTGCAGCGAAAGGCTATTATAGACATCAACTTCGTTATTAATATTGCCAAGCTCCTGAACATTCCAGTAGTGTGCAGCAATGTCATTTTCAACGCGCGTCAAGGGTCGCGCAAAGTCGTCGGACTGCCAAAGGTAATACCCGCCCTCGACCTTGTTGTACCCACCGGGAGAGTCGGGCTCGTTAGGCATGATGTTACGCGACGGCGCTGAGTCGGAGTCCTCGGCCGAGTAAAAGCTGCCGTTCATGGGATCGGCCATGTCAACAGTAATATATTCAATCAGGTCCTTAATGTGTTCCAAAAACAGCTCCTTATCCTTAGGGCTGCTGGTCACCTGGTAGGCCTGGACATACGCCGTAAGCAGCATAGCCTGATCAATAAGAAGCTTTTCAAAATGCGGAAGACTCCAGTCCATGGTCACCGAGTAGCGCGAAAAGCCCCGGCCAAGGTGGTCCTTAAGGGCGCTCTGTCCAATTTTTTTTAGCGTGAACAAACTCTTGTCGCGCAATGACATGTTAGTGTCAGTATTGCTCTGTAGCAAATCGGAATACTTCATCAAAAATGAAAGATTGTGCGGGCACGGGAACTTGGGAGTCTCAGCAAAGCCGCCGTATTTTGCATCAAAGTGCTTATTAAAGTGGTCCCTGACGTCGTCGAGGATTGAAAGTCTCAGCTCGTCATAAGAAGCGCCGCTCTGGGCACTGTGAAGTTTAGTTAGTCGCGTTTTAATGGACTCAGCGGACTCAATGCACTTTTGCGGTTCCTTAGCCCAAATATTAACAACGCCTTCTAGCACTTGGCTAAAAGTAGTGCTCGATTGCGCCGTGGGGCGACTGGGCCAGTACATGCCGCCGTAAAACGGGCTAAGCGTGCCAGGGGCCAAAAATACGTTCAGTGGCCAGCCACTCTGACCCGTAGTAGCCTGCATGTACATTGTATAAATTGCGTCAACGTCTGGACGCTGCTCTCTGTCGACCTTGATGGGAATAAAATGCTTGTTAATGAGGTCGGCAACAGCAGGGTCCGCGTAGGACTCGTGGTTCATGACATGACACCAGTGACAAGTATGGTAGCCAATGGAAAGAAAAATTGGTTTTCCAAGCTGTTGAGAGATATCGAGGGCCTGTTTACTCCACTCTTGCCAGTGCACGGGGTTGTGCTGATGGTCACGTAGGTATGGGGACTCTGAGTGCTTGAGCTCGTTTTTGATGAGCGAAGAATCAATGGTGGTAGCCAGTGTGCGCACCAGGATCTTTTTTGATGTTGCTGAAATATGTCGCGAGCGGAACACGAGATGAGATAGTGTCTTTGCCCTAAGCATTGCGGAAGGTATTCAGTTGCAGCCCAGAGAAATGGTATGATGATAGTGATGGTGGGATGGAGAGAGGAGGGTTTGGGGGGGAAGAAAAACATGGCCAGTTTTGATTTTTATTTTTTGCTAAAATAACCGAGGAAATTTCAAAATCCATCAAAACAGGAAACAGCCCTATTTGAGTAAATATAAAACAGTTTATTACTGTTATAAGCAATATTGCAAAAGTTCTTTTGTTATTTGCCCCTTTTGGATAAAAATACTTAATATGGAAGAATTTTAACGGCGAACTGTGGATGCTGCGAGTACTTGGCAGCGTGCTTTTACAGCAATGAACCTGATTACAAACCTATATACGCCTGC
>JAJMRT010000094.1:34703-53150 GCA_030558065.1 Geotrichum phurueaensis
ACTTTTAAACCATTTATGAAGCTCATTTTGTCATGACGGTTTTTGATGGAGAAAAGAAGTTTCTTTTAAAGATTTGAAAAAAAAAAAAAAAAAAAAAAAAACTTAAAATTAAAAAATTTAAAAAATTTAAAAAATTTAAAAAATTTATTTTATATTCTTTTTTAATATTTTTTAATATATATATATATATTTTTTTGTTTTCTTCTCATCGGTATAATCTTTCTTCTTCTTTTTTTTCCTTTCATTCTCTTCTTTTTACTCTTTTCTTCTTCTGCCGACTATCGATTTATCTCCGCCCCTTCTTCTTCTTCCATCATACCCTGCGCTCTTCAACTGCCAAACAGTTAATCACGACACTGTTTGCACTTGTTTGTATTATCCGTAGCATCTCATCAAACGCCGATCCATCTTTTGACCGCCACCTCGCTTTCTTTTTTCTTGTTTCACAAAAAGCTCTAAAAATCTTTATCTATTGTTGCCGTTACTGTTAATCTCCGCCATCTGTATTTTTTTATTTTATTTTTTGTGTGTTTTCTTCTTCTCCTTCACTTCTCCTTCGTTATCATCAGCCCAAATCTTTTTTTTCTGCAACAGTTCAACCTAAAAGGGTCACTACTTTACCTGTTAACTCTTTTTTTTTTTTTTCTTCTTTGTTATTTCATCATAGTCCGCCCTTTTTAATTCATTGTAACCTTATTATCATCATCATCCAGATAGATGCATGAACCAACCGTGGCATTGTACTGGGACCCGTTAATACATAATAACGGGCTCTATTATGAGCAGCAGCAATATTCTAACGGCTCGCACAACGGCTCACACAACGGTTCCACAAACGGTGCCCACATTTCCCTCACCTCATCTTCACCATTCAAATCCTCATTCAATGACAACTACGACTTTTTAAAACCTGCATCGCTCGCCGACACGTCTGAGTCGGTAAACACTCGAAACAACATTGCGCAGCTACTAACTAAATACAGCATCGTATATGCCTACTCCAACCCCGCCGACTTCATCCATCACCTCTACGACATTGGTGACCGGCACGTCTTTGACAATAGTGTTCAAAGAAAAACAAGTCCATATTTGCGCAACCCAATATTGCTTGTCATGGTCCCCACCTCGTCGCCGCAGCAATACGCGATAGTCAGGTTTGTTGCCTTTATTGCTTTCAACCTTCCTTCCATCTGCGTCGCTTTGACCGATGCAAAACGCGGGCCATCGTACCAAGCTTGCGGCGTCTACAACATTTTGCCGCTTAAAATTGACGCCATCAGTCTCAAATCCATTGAAACCAAGTCGAATCTCCTCAGCCAGCATCTAATCAAAGCCTGCATCAAGCATCAGCAACATCACGTAACCCAGCCAAGAAAGGAATGCGACAAACATCGCGACGCTGTTGCCGGCGCCGCTACCAAGGAACTTTCCTTTGAAAAATCATCCCAGCATATCCACACTTTTATTTCCGCGCTAGAGTACTTTCATAAAATCCATCTCTCTGGTACTCATTACGAGTTATTTTTACGCGCCGCCAGCTTTGCGCACACGACCGAAATCCCCCCGTCATCGCAATCACAAGTATTTAATTTATCCCACGGCCAGATTTCTAAAGTAGAGGATTTGATTGGTGACTGGAACTTTCATGCCCATGAGCTCAATAATGATGAGTTACTTTTCGCTGCTTACGCCATGATTAAACACGGGTTTACGCTGCCAAATGTCACAAATCTTTTAATAAGCGACGTTGCTTTGCTGCGATTTTTGCTTATTGTGCGAGATTCATACCGACCTAGTAATCCCTATCACAATTTTCGCCATGCGATTGATGTTTTGCAGGCGACTTTTTACTTTTTACTCAAGCTAGGCTCGCTGCCCACGTATCCCCCTGTCGAGAGCGCCGACGCGGCGGTGCTGTCGACCCTACTGACTCCTAATGAAGTGCTGGCGACGCTGATTGTGGCCACGGGTCATGATGTGGGCCACCCGGGCGTCACAAACATGTTTCTCGCAAACTCAAAGGCGCCGCTTGCAAAGGTTTTTGACTACAATAGTGTGCTCGAGTCCTACCACTCGGCGGCATTTACCGAGATCCTTAGATGCTACTGGCCTGAAACGCAGCATGTGCCCGTGTGCAAACTCATTGTACAATCTGTGCTGGCCACAGACATGGCACGCCATTTTGACTACATGAACGAAGTGGCGCGGTTTGCCGCCGAGGAAAGCCTGCCGCGCGACGAGCAGTACCGCATGCTCGTGTGCTGCTTGCTCATCAAGTGCGCGGACATTTCCAACGTGGCGCGGCGCCTTGACATTTCGGCGCGGTGGGGGCTAGTCCTTAGCAAGGAGTTTGCCGAGGTTGACGCGCTTGAGACGGGGCTGGGACTAAAAGAGCCGCGCCCCGACAATGGCAATGACAAAATCGACACGCAAAGCTATGTACTTAACAGCCGCAGCCAAATCCCCCGCGCTAAACTCGCGGCCCTGGCCCCCGGGCAAATCAGTTTCATCAAGACTTTTGCCAAACCCTTGTTTGCCGCCGTGAGTGAGCTTCTGCCTGAACTTGACTATACCCTTGCCATTCTTGATAAAAATGAAAGTACCTGGCTCGCGGGTCAATTCTAAAGGCAAGGGGTAGCGGCGGTAGCCGTGGTACCTCCAGGGCATTGCTAAATAAATAAAATAAAAATTGCTTTGGTATGGGGTTAGCCACCGCTTTCTGGTATATCCTCGTTCCCTTTGGTCATTACCGCACCGCCAATCGTGTTTATGAGAAAGAGAAAAAAAAAAAAAATGTTATGATTTCAAAAGAGATTTTGTTTTAATTAAAAAAAAAAAAAAAAAAAAGTTTTATCATTTGTTTATAGAACCATATTTATTAGATACAGTTTATTTTTCTTTTTTTTTTTTTTTTTTTTGTATTGTGATTTTATTGTTGTTTTTTCTGTATTTTTATATCATTTTGCAGTTTGGATTTTTTTAGAAAATATATTCATCTATATAATTATTACTTGTTGTTATTGTAAGTAAAGAGTGTATTGTTACTTATAACTTAATATAGATATATATTATATGCGATTAACGAGTGTTTATAGATTATTATTTTTTCTATTTTACTTATTTAATTATTTTATTATTGTTTTTTTTTTTTTTTGGAACTTTCGGGGTAATTTTTTTTTTTAAACTCGCCAGCTAGGGCTCGCTAGCCGCGAAGGGGGAAGGAGGAAAAGTACAAAAATGTGATCACCCCTCCTCTCCCCCACACACAAGGGAATTTCATCATCTCAAAACAAAAAAAAAAAAAAAAAAAAAAAATTAATAATATATTTACACGAGCTTGGACTTGACCTCATCAAAGAGCCTTAGCATTTTGCGGCGAGCGCCGAGGGTATTGACGCCAAGGGTTTCCAGATCGCGCTCGGAAAGGTTGATGACCTGGCTCCAGGTGTAGTCCTTGAAACATTCCGTGTACTTGTGCAGCCGGAAGGATTTGAGCCAAACGCCCACGTCCTCGGTGTTGCTAGGATAGGTGACGCCGGAAAGGTCTAGTGGCGTCAGCAGCTGCTGCTGTTGTTGTTGTTGTTGTTGCTGCGGCTGCTGCTGGTCAGGCTCTACCAGAGGCCTGAACTTGATCGGAATGTTGTCATTAGAATTAGAATTAAGATTATTACCATTACTGAGATTACCGGAGATGATGCTATGCTGGAAATGCTGTTGTTGTTGTAGTTGCTGATGATTATGATTGTTGGCAGAAGCAGTGGTCGATAAGTTCAAGATATCCACGGATTTTGGCCGGTCTATCATGGGCCATTGGCCGCCCAGCTGCAGCGACTTGGTATGGTGGTGCTGGTGGTAGTGCTGGCTGCTGAACCGCTGCGGCGGCCGGCCCGACGGGTTGTTCAACCCCAGAGGGTATTTGCCATTAGTAGTAAACTGGTTAGCGGTGGAGGCGGAATTAGTGGAATTAATCGAAAGCGACGGAAGGATAAAGTCATTGGGGTTGGTATACGAAATAGTGTTGGAGTGATGGTGGTTGATCTTACGCGGCGGCTTATTCCTAATCTTGAGAGCCGGCGCCGCCGTAGTGGTGGCGGTGGTGGTGGCTGTCGATCCCATGCCAGTGGTGGTAACGGCCGCAGTGGTCGAAATGGTACTGGCACTGGTGAATGACGACGTGGAGCCAAAGATGGTTGATGAGGCCAAATTGAAGGAGTCCAAATTCGTGCTGCTGCTGTTACTGCTGCTGCCGCCGCCGCTGAGACCGCCGTGCTCGTAGCTGCTACCGTTGCCAGCCGGAGCCGCCAGAGCCGGGCGGGGCGGAAAGACAAAGTCTAGTTGAGGTGACCGCTTGGAGTAAAGGTCAGTGCTAGAGCCGTTGGCTGACACACTTGCGCTAGTGAGGGGGTTGCCGGTAGTATTAGTAGTAGTAGTAGTAGTATTGTTTACATAGTTGCCGTTAGTGGGGCCCAAACCGACAGAGTTATTATTGGTATTATTGTTAATAGTGGTGGTATTGTTTGTATCATCAGAGCCGGCCGATGTTGATTTGTTGCCAAGAAGTTTAAGGGTCTCCTTGACGATAAAGCGCATCTGGGTCTGACTGCACTCATTGAGCAGGGTCAGGATGGTGGTTGTGCGCTCAGTGCGGTTGATGACGCTGAACCAGTCAAGCACGCACTTTAATTCGTTTTGAAACTCAGAGTCAAGTGAGAGACCATCAGAAAAAACGCTAGAGGGTTGTTGTTGATGGTGCTGATGTGGCTGTTGTTGCTGTTGCTGCTGCTGCTGATGCTGCTGCTGTTGCTGTTGGTGATGCGATTGTGGTTGGTGCTGCTGCTGCTGATGATGCGATTGTGGTTGATGCTGCTGCGTTTGTGACTGCTGCTGATTCTGATGCTGACGAAGCTGCTTTTGTTGCTGATGCAACTGCTGCTGCTGTTGCTGAAAGTAACTAATCGTCTGATTATGATCATGAACACCGCCGTTGCCGCTGTCAGACCAGAGGTTATAGATCTCGGGTTTATCCTGAAAGTAGTTTGGCAGCTGGAGGTTACTGTTGAGAAAGATTTCGGATATGGGACGAGGGCGTTGAGAGGCCATTTGCAAATGAAAGTAATATTAGAAAGCCCGTGCCAGGATAATGGTAATAACAATAATAATAATAATAATAATAATAATAATAATAATAATAATGATAGCAGTATTATTAGTGAAAGCAAAGGTAGCAGCGGAACCGGGAAAGCGAAGCCTACGCAGAGAAAGAAGATGATACGTTGCTAACCAGGAGGTAAAAGAGGTGAGAATTTTTGCAGCCCAAAAAAATAAAATAAAAAAAAAAAAGGAGAAGTTTTTGAACAGAACCCGTCAACAACGCGACAACTTTTGAAAAAAAAAAAAAAAAACTTTTTTCCAACCAAAAAAAAACAAAAAACAATAGAGCATTTGTTACTTAACCAGTGCCCTCTCTCTTGTTTTTTTTTTTTTTTATTCTTCTTACCTTGCGTTTTTTGTTTATTATTTGTATATATAGTACATATATTTTTACAGTAGTTTATCGTAAAAGTTCTCGATTGTGCATTGTCCACCATTTTGGTATATTCCAATTAATCTGTGAAACCTATTGTTCCCACCCTTCTTCCTCCTTCTATTCCTACTTATCCCTCGCCTTTGAGACTTATAACCACCTCTACCCCCTCCCTCTCCCCACTAGGTTACAGAAACCATCAACCACTTTCTTTTATTTTGCGTTTCTGTTATGACACCAAACGTGCGCAAACTCTTTTGGGATCTGCCGGCTCCGCTTCAGGACCAAATTGCATCCATTACCAGTAAGTATCACTCACATAATGGCAAGCGGATCGAGTGGCAGCTTCTACCTGCTTCAGCAGTAGCAGCGGATAGCAGCCGCTCACCACGATCAGCACCACCACCATCACCACCACCGCAAACTATTTTTTTTCTAGCCTCCCAATTCTTACAATGTACTAACCCACAACCTTCTTTCACAGCTGATACTCCTACTGCGCTAGACACCTTTACGCAGGTGTGTGATTTTTACCGAGCTCAGGCAAGCTTGACCAAAGACGCGTCCGGAACGCCAAAAAAACGCAAAATTTCCAGCCCCCCAGCGGAGGCAAACAGCGCCACCACCAATGATGTTGATGATGATGATGACGATGATAACGCAGAGGTCGACGTGACCACAGCGCTAACCATCAAAAGCCTTTCAGTGTCGCTGCCCGTGCGCAAAAAGCTTGACATTTTGCTCACGCCCACGCAGCTCGTGGCGCACGCGCCGGGTGCCAGCCCCGCGGCCGCGCCCGAGGTTGCGCTAAACTACCGACGAGACCGCGTCGAGGCGGCGTTTTTACTCGAGGTGCCTGAAAAGACTAAGCCGCAATGGAACCTCATTGTTGCTTTCACACGCCAGGATGGCAAAGATGCCACTAGCGGTTTTGACTATTTTCAAGCCACGCTGCTCGAAGATACCATCAAAAACGTTGTCAAGCCCGTGTCAGGCGAGCAGTACTTGGGATCAATCAAGGAGATGGTGATTCTTTATTTCCAGCGCCGCGAGATCCCCATCATTAGCCACGAGACGATCGAGCCCTCAGAAACACTCTTCCAGGCCACTGCGCACCGCGGGTCCAAGGACGGCTTGCTTTATTTTTTGCCCGGCTACATTCTCTTTGGCTTTAAAAAACCCCTTGTCCTTTTCCGCCTGGAAAACATCTTGGCAATCTCCTACTCTTCCATTACCCGCACAACTTTTAATATCATCATTAAACATATTGATCCCTTTACGCAAGAGGAAGGGGAGATTGAATTTTCTATTATTGATCAAGTACATTATGATAAGATTAATCGCTTTGTGGCAGAAAATCAACTACAGAATGATAGTATGGCGGAAAAACGCCGCGCAAAGATTGATACCAAGGCACAGTTCCCAACCGAGCTGGGCAAGGCGCAGGCGGAGCAGCAGGCGGCGTCGACAGCTGCCCCCGAGGGGCTGGGCATCTTGGATAATGATTTTGACGCCTCCGATGAAGAGGACGAGGACTTCAATTCCGATACAAAGGAGGAGGACAACTCTGACAGTGATAATGACTTTGACGATGATGACAACGATGGTGATGAAGATGATGAAGAAGAATTATGATATTCTTAAAATAGGTACATAAATAAATTAATAAATTAAAGGAATTAAAAAAAAAAAAATGAAATTACCGTATAGGCCTATGCGCACACGCACCTACGAAAAGGCTCTCGAATTGAACTCCTTTTGCGTAGGACACTGAAGCTTGTAGTTGGGGTTTTATTTGCGGTTTGGTGTGTTTTGAAACACTTTTTGTTTTTTGTTTTCTTTTGCATTGGTGGTTGGTTTGGTGGTTGGTTTGTTGACAACACATGAACCTTTTCCTCAGGTCGTGGCCGTGGCTGCGGGCGACATGACTGTTTCATTTTGCACACTTCGGCGCCGGTTGCTGCGCCGGCGGTCAAGGCTCGACATTGATGCTTGGAATTCGCGCTGTAGTTGATGCGCGCGGTGGCTTGATGAATGATGAAGAAGCGAGTGGTTGAGATGACTGAGAGGATGCAAGTGATGGTGAGGCCCGGAATCCCGCCGGTCCGTGGTGTATCCGCCTTCGGCGCTGTTGCTGTGATTTTTGCCAATCAACGGTATCCGGTTTAACTCCGCGAAAATGGCATCTTCGTCATCGTCACTCACATAACCAACACTGCTGGCGCCACTGGGAACAAACGATCCCGAGGTCCGATGGCGCTGAATGCTCCTTGACAACTCCACGGGACTGAGACTTTCATCAAAAAAGTTAGGCGTATTGTCGAGTAAAAAAAGAAGCTCACGTAGCTCACGCTTTATCCGCGAGCTGGAGGAAACAAGCTTGTCGAGATCGAGAGTACTTGGCAGTGGCGTGTAGTCCTTGTCGGATTGGCTATTGGAATCGCTATCACTAAGGCTATCAATCGTCAGGGTCTCAATGTCGTCCACGACATCGGTCAATGCAAAAAGGTGTGATGAAGAGTTATTGTGGTGGTTATGAAGATTTTTTAGTTTATTGCTGTGAGGATCGTGCAGAAACTCAGTGTAAAAAGGCGAACTTTTTGCAGGAGGATGCAGCGCACAGAGCTTGGAAAGCTTGCTAGTGAAGAAGGGCCCAGACTTGTTGGCGTCCGAAAGGGTTATAATGTAGACAGCTTCGGGTATTGGCTTGCAGCCCAGAATTCGCTCAGTGACGTACTTGTCAGGAATCGATAAAATGACTTTTTGAATGTCTTAAAGTGGGTGTTAACATTTAAAAAAAAAAAAAAACAAGGGGCGAGGAGGAAAGGGAAGTAAAGAATTAGACGAATTCTTGATTATAATGCTTACCTTTACTAAAGTCTGAAAACTGTCTGATTAGATTCAGGTCCTTATTTACTTTTAGTGTACTGGCGTTTATTTCATCAGGAATTTTAAGGACTGTATCTGAGGGCAAAAAGTCGAACTCGTCGTCCCATTGCTCGACAACAGCTATAGCGTAGGAGTTAGAAAACTGTCTCAAGGCTTTGTCTAACGAGTGGCTCAAGCTAGTCTTACTTTTCTTGTGTCTGCTGACAGTGTTTGTTCTTGCTAGCGAATGCGATTGATGGGTTAAAGTGTTCATTCTGCTCAGGCGGAGGGAGAAGTGCGAGACATGCGAGTTGAAGTGAAAAACCAAAAAAATAAATAAATAAATAAATAAGGAGAGGTTAGTGATGATGATGCGATAGGGAGTAGATTAGACGAGAAGAGTGTAAAGATTAATAAATAAACGATAGGAAGAAGGAAAAGGGAAAAAGAAGAAGGAAAGGAAAGGGAAAATAATTGAAAATAAAGTCAAGCAGCTTGAAGGGAAAAAAAAAAAAAAAAAAAAAAAAAAAAAAAAAAAAAAAAAAAAAAAAAAAAAAAAAAAAAAAAAAAAAAAAAAAAAAAAAAAAAAAAAAAAAAAAAAAAAAAAAAAAAAAAAAAAAAAAAAAAAAAAAAAAAAAAAAAAAGGAAAGTAGAGAAGGTTGGGTTTTTTTTTTTTTCTTTTTTTTTTGTTTATTTTTTTTTTTTGAGGAAATATCAAAACAATTGAGTGATTGTGTATATAAACAAAGTTTACACTCGTTTATTTATTATTGTTGTTATTTATTTTTGACTTTACTACTCATAATTTGTTTAATTTTAAGAACATTTTCATTTTATATATATATATTGTTTGTTTGTTGTTAATTAGTCAATTGTTTTGTTTATTTAATTTATTACTATTATTGCTATTGCTAATGCTATTGCTATTGCTACTTTATATATCATTGTTAACTAATCCCCCATTTATTAATTTAATTTATTTAATTTATTTAATTTATTTAATTTATTTAATATACCTAATATACTTAATTTATTTAAGTTTTATTTTATTTTTCTTTTGTTCATGACAGAAGGTTTAAAACAAAAACAACCACACCTGCCATTTTTGTGTTTGTATACACTACAAAACAAGTAACAACAACAAATACCATGAAATGCCAGCGTATAAACAGAAATACAAACAACAACAACAACAAAACTTAGAATTAAGACCTAAACCTTATTACCCCCTAACCCAATTACAATACCATAAATTAAGTACTCTCTCACTTAAAATCAACATCCACAAATCTATCTAAAATAACAATAATAATAGTAGTAATAATAATATATATATTTGAAAAAAAAAAAAAAAAATCAATTTAAATTGATAGGACAAATATCAACAATAAAGAGATTAAATAGAATGAATGAAAACAATACATTATCACTACGTGATAACCAGTAACTAGCACAGGCTAAATAATATTAGCACCCAGGCAGAGATGGGATAAAAAGAGATCTCACTGGCTCAGACAGAGAAAGATCCTGGAGCTCAGAAGAGCAAGAAGAACAGACAACACTAGATGTAATTGTAGGAAAGCCTGAAAAACAATACTAGCAGGAAACTCAGAGAGAACAACCACAGCAGGAGGTACACCAGTATCAAATAAGGGAGGGAAATAGTGACCAAAAAAAGTCGGTACTCCAGCGACAGAAGAACCATCTGTGCCGAGAGAGACTGAAGCAAAAACTGAGACGAGACCACTAGAACCAACACCAGGAAAGAGACTGTTACTGAACTCAACATCAGCAGACTTGAAATATCTTGTCAAAACACGATAGGCCTTGCGATTCATACGGTAGCAAATGAAAGTCATCCTCCACAATAAAATAGTCGATAATTCAAACCTGGCTTGACGGCTCTCGACCGGAATGACAACATGAGTAAAGCTGCCAACTCTCCCGGGTTATCCTGAAATCAGGGCCAACTCCATTCCACCAGCCAGCAGGACGCGTCATCATGAGCAAGTATCGCTTCTTGCCCAGAAGAGTGCAATTGAAACGTTCCGCATCGCGATTCTGCTGAAGTATGGAGCTCAAGTAGACGAGAGACTCAAATCTCCAAAAGAAAAAAGGGCTTGATTATGAACTTCTAAACACAAACAACACAGGAGGACTAGAAACAAGTTGCTGCTATTGTGTGTAACTAATAAACATTTGATACCAAACTACCAGCATAGAGCTTACAATTGTAGAGAAAGAATAAAAAACTATTCGGTTCCCTGGTTGTGAGAAAGAAAAAAAAACATTCTTGCAAGATGGATCTTTTTATTGTTAATGTTTAATGTTTTCACTACTAATTTGGCCAAACACAAACACATATATATATTCACAGATTTGTTTACTTCGCTTTTTTTTAACCATACTTAGACTACTCAAACTGCTTACTCTTGTAGTGGGGAGCTGACCGACACGCTCAATGGTAGACAGGGATCTGCTCAGAACTGAGGGTAACAAAAGAGGATAGCCTTTGGACTTGAGGCTGTAAGCCATGGCGTCACAGGCAATGAAAGCGGACTTCTTCATGTCCCCATAAGGGGATTTGATACAAGTTCTGATAAGATCAACTTTGATTTCGAGGAACTAGCCCTGCTCAACGGCAATAGTCTTGAGCTTGTAAATGGAAGTGGCCAAATTGGAGGTGAAGGAGCCGTTAACGTAGGGCTGAAATTAATTTCAATGAGCTGGTCGTACTCAGCACTCTTATAAGCTGAGAGGACACCTGATCCGGTTGGAGAGCCGCAAGTAAAACTGCGTTTATGTAAATAAATATATATGAATATATATAAAGATATATAAAGAGATATAAAGATACATAAAGATACATAAAGATACATAAAGATACATAAAGATATATAAAGATACTTAATTAATAGTTAACTATTTTTTGTAGTAAGATTTTAACTTGTTGTGTGACTGATAAAAGGAAATGGGATTATTGAAGCAAAAGAAAAAGGGCCAGGTTCTAAATGGCAAGTGGTGCTTTTCATACTCTAATAATTATATATACTATATACAGTTCTCCTAGTACTAAGCTTTCAATTAACAGCCTACACACAGTCTTCTCATTATACCTGCTTGTCATGGCACCCTGGGTTCCTAACCCGGGCCGCGTGACTAAACCCGGGGACAAACTTGAGTAGTATGTTCCAAGGCACAAGGAATTTTCTGTTGATTGTATATGATGTTGCTAATAAAGTTGTTGTGTAAGTTCCAGGGCAGGGCAACTGTAACGAGGGACGTTTATACTTGGTTAGATGAGGGTCTAACAGAGGAAGCTGAAACTATTTATCTATATGATTAAGAACTCCTACTAGACGTTATTCTAAGTCTGTGACTACTTATGATATTTTAATATTGTTTGATGGATATTCCTGGTAGCCTGCTCTTTGTACATAGATTAATAGAATCAGCTTTCTCTGTTAGACCCTCATCTAACCAAGTATAAACGTCCCTCGTTACAGCAACCTTGAAAAAGTAATTGTGGAAGAAATAGAAGGAAGAGGAGAGATCTCCTAACCTCTGCAAGACCACCCTGAAAAAGTTTTTATTTGCATTTGCGACAACGCTGAGACTACACGACGTAGAGAGGAACAACTCTACCACCCAGAGTTCTCTTAAGACTTACTGCTTTTACAACTCTCATTACTATTTTGCTTGAACATCATACAGGCTGGTAGCGAGTGATTGCAACTGAAACTTGAACGCTCAGAGTTGATGAGACTTTGGATAAACATTTCAGAAGAATAGTGATGTTTCTAAGTCACTTTTTTTTTGTTTCCTTTCAACTGTTGTAGCATTACAACACTTATTTAAACACCACTTATAAATCAAAGAATATACAAAATGAGCTTTTGACATTACATTCTTCCAAATGTTGCAATTAGCTAAGAACACCAGAATTTAATTTATAAAAATTATATAAACCCTGCCAAATCTTGCAAAGTTCTCTTTTTTTTTTTTTTCTTCCTTTTCTATTTTCTCAAACCAACTTCTCCCACCCAAAGTCAGAAAAATTACCGGAAATTGTCTAGGTAAGCTCAATTTAATAGCATATTTGCAATTGTATCTTCTACTAACTGTGATTTGTTTTTACTTTGTCATTTACTTTGCTTATGGAAAGAAAAAACTGGAAAAAGGTTTCTTGGAAAATACCAATTCATATCTCCATCAAGGTTATATTTCACTTATCTTTCAGCGAGTCACCCGATTAGGAACGTGATTTACTTGAGTCACCATTGAAACTTACAAGTCAACCTGATCCTCATGCCCTCATGAGTGCTACAGGACCTTCCAAGTATAGTACTCCCCCAAAGTCAAATTTAAAATGCAATGCAATCAATAAAGATGTTTTCAATTGGCCTAATGTTCAATCACCAACAGCGGGTTTTACTAATGAGATTTCTATAGGTACACTACTAGCGGTGAAGAGTAAAAGGTAAGTTTTAAGGTTCGCTGCTTCCACCAAGTTCAGCTCTGCCATCCACCAAGGCAACTCATCGAACATTGAACCTACCAAGCAATTTTGCTAGCAATCTAGAAAGGTGTGCTGCGAAGACATGCCTAAAGATGAGTCAACGTCTCATGACGGCCTTGCAAACGAAGAACGTTCAGCAGCGATCTGGAGAGTAGAACCGTGCTGTCATGGCCTACAGCTTCCACCACGTTCAGCGCTGCCGTCTGATCTCATCCACCTCTGTCCGCGGCAATCGCTCAAAGGTTGAGCGTCGCAAGCCATTGAAATATTGGTTAAGAAAACAAATACATACATAGGGATAAACTACCGACATTTATCTCCTAAAAATTCCCCGCCACCAGCACTATAAGTTAAAGAGGAAGAGATTCCAATGACAAAAAAAAAGACCCAAGAGAAGATTTGGTCTTGTTATCAGGAACCACCAAACTGAATTTTTTTGGCCCTGTTACCAGGAACCAAACAGAATTTTTTTTTTTTTTTGGATTTTTGGGATTTTTTTTTGTCTACAAGTGTAGTGAATATAAATAATAATAATCAATATACTCACAATTAACTCCCTTGAGTAAACTTGACAAAGCGACATCTTTTTTTCGTAGTTTTTCATGTACTTGAAATCGACGTAATGAAAGACGCCTTCTTTCTCTCTTGGTTTTTACTACAAGCTGTTAGTCCTCATAGCCGCGTAAACCTAACTTCAATTTTTTTTATTTAAACCCAGCAAAAGATCTGTAATATCATGGTTTATTAATTTATTTCCCAGTTATAATTTAGCATTGTCTTATCTTGCACTATCATCACTTCCCTTAATGGCTTCACTTGAAACTTCTTTCTCCGTCGCCTCAAACTCAGTTGTTGCCAGTGGAGTCTGTTTTGCCACCATCACCTCGTTTCACTTTGTACAATAGTATGTTTGTAGTTGAATCTCTGACTGAGATTATACTCTAAATTCCTTGATTCATAATGGGTTGACTATACACATCTATATTCATACTTCTAGTCTATAGCTTCTCTTGCATTTTTGATAATGCTAGGGCGTTTTATGTCTGTTCTGTCTGATATGAAATCATTATTGCGCTGAAAGCAAGTTACATTAATCTTTAATTTACTTTAATTTACTTTAAACATGAAATAAACTGGATATTACTTTTTTTTTTTTTGTTTTCCTCTTTTGTCCTTAATATTGCCAATCCCGCCGGTATTTTCCAATTTTTTCCGTTTTTTTTTTCACCTTCACCACCACCACCTTTCAAGTTCCGAGGCCCTCCCTCCCACCACCAAACCTCTTTTCACCAGGCCCATCATTATGAGCATGACCATGCTTCATAGAATGATAGTCCATAATTAATAAATTTTTTTTTCATCTGCATTTTTTTTTCATCCCTTTGTTATTACCCTGCGAATCATGGCTCATAGGCAGTCCATTGATGTTCCCTTTCAGCGCACCGTTTGCGCGGAGGCTGACCTACTCCCCGTGTCAAAGTTTTCCAAGTACCAGGCACACCTGGTCGCTTCCAACGAATTTTTTATTGTCTACACCACCTCCAAACGTGGTGTTGTCAGAGTCATCAAGCAGGAAGACGGCTCACACTGGGCCCTCGACACCCAGTATTCCATCAATTTCCTTCATCTCTGGGAATCTGGAACTACATCTTCACTGCTTGCCATCGGCTCCGACGATGGCCATATTTCCATCTGGGAGCTTCCTTATCCAGAAAAGTCTGCGTCTGCTGTCTCCAAGGACTATCAGCTGAAAAACACCCTTTCTTTGGATATTGATCTCACTACATCGCGGCTCATTTGCAAATCTATTGCCAATAGCCGCTATATGACTTTTTCCCTGGCAAACTCAATCTACGTGTATAAGATCCCCGAAGATGCCAGTAACCAAAGTGCTACCTCTGAAAGCGCTGTTGTTGAGTTTGATGATAATGTCCATGATTTTTCCATTGACACTGCCAACATTGCCGTAGTCACCAGCGCCAACAAGGTCTCTTCCCTTTTCTTGCTCAAATATTCCCTCATGGACCTACTCAAGTACAAGTTCACGCACTCTAGGGAGTATAAGCTCTTCCGCTTTCGACTTCGGTCTAAAGCTAATGTCTGGCTTGTGCCGCAGCAGAAGGGCGTCGCGGCGGGCGTCAGTATTCTTGTTAGAAACAATAAAAAGCTGCTTATTGCCAATGAAAAGCTGCAGTTCAATGCAGAACTTGACTTGTCCAAGCATATTGAGAATCTTGAGTCGTACTCCGCGCAGTATGATTCAACCTCTGATACTCTTTTTTTTAGCTCAGCCTCCAATGCGCAGAGAAGCTATCTTGTTTCGCTCAAACACCACCAGGCCAGCATCACACTTTCACTGATCACCAATGTAGAGTTTCCCACCAGCTTTGAGCCTCTGGAGTTTTCCGTCACGAAAAGCTTTAGTGCGCAAGCACAAGGGAAAAAAATTGTTGATCTCTACATTTTCCACACTAAGGGACTGTCAATCTTGCCGGTTTCAATCGTCCAGCCGCAAAAGGTTAATAAGGTTTCTGAGGAATCTGCCAGCAATCTCGACAAGGCAGTGCAAAAGTGTCTTAATAACTATCGTGCATCGAAAAAGATGCCGCGGAACATGAATCTAGATGTGTTCCAGGCAGTAGAAAGCGTGATCACTCACAGTGGAATCATCAATGTCATTGCCGATCATGTAGAGAAGCGGTTAGAGGCAGCGTTTGACAAGAAGCTAGCGGCGCTCTTTGATCAAAAGGTCGATGGTGCCTTTGATGAACGGTTCACCCAGCTTGCCATTGACGCTGTGGAATCCGCATTGGAGCAGCGTCAGGACCAAAGCAAAAGCTCTAGCGAGAAGCTCAAGTCGGGTGGGTCAAGTGGATCTAGTACATCTAGCGACAGTACCGAATCCAATGCATCTAGCGAAAGCAGTCCATCGGAAATTTTTCGTGAAGAGGAATTCAGTGATCAAGAAGATGAAGCGCGTTCGGTTGGTTCATCGGAGCTGCGGGCCATAGAATCTCACATTGCTCATGCATCCACCACCACGTTTCTTTCTGACCCTGTTCATGATCCTATGCCCGATCTTGCAGACGACTCTATTCACGACGCTATGGGTGACACTGTCCATGATCACGACCCTGTTCGCGATCTCTATCATGGCGCTGATCAGGAGTCTGAGTACGGCCCTCATGGCCATGAGCCTGCTCGGGAAACGGGTGAACATGGGCATGTTGATCCTCAGGCTCGGGTTAAGGAGCTTTGGAACGAACCTTCTCATCCCGCTGGTGCTTTTGGTGCGCCCCATGATGGTTTCCAGCTGAAGCGCGAGGAGTATAGACGCCAGCAACTCGAAGACCTTAATGATTTTGAGAAGGAACTTTTGGACATTGTCGAGTCATGGGATCTTGGCTACGCCGTGCGCTTTGCCTCGGCGCATGTGGCCGAGACGAGCTTGACCAAAGTGTTGACAGTGTTTGAGCGGACTGATGAGGAGCACTTGCGGCTCACTGAGGGCGGCAAAGAGAGTCGCTTGCGCGAGCAACTGCGCACAGGCGATCCGCTTATTCTGCTTTCCTTCATTGCTGTGCTCTCAGCCGACCTCAACAAGCCAAACTTTGAGTACCCTGATCTCAACCTTTGTCTCATGTGGATGAAGACGTTTATCAAGGTTATTAATGATAACCGCGATCGTTATCAAGCTAGTATGCCGCTCGTGGTCCAGGTTTACAGCAAAACGCAAGAGATTATCCGCAATATGAATTTTTACTCGGGCCTTACATCTGGCGTTATTGCCCTGCTCAACGAGATTATTGGATAATTGCGGAATTGGCAGTTAATTAAAGAAAAAAAAATAAAAAAAAAAAAAAATAAAAAAAATAATAACAATAAAATAAAATAAAATAAAATAAAATAAAAAGTACTAGTATGAAGAACAATTATGGGTATATGTTTGTTGTAGATATGTATGAAGAAGGTATCTTTTTTTTTTTTCTTCATTATTTCTGCTCGGCTGAAGCCAGCTCTTTTTTCTTGTCACTGTGCGAGTAGCTATGCGATAAGAACGCATTCCATCCAATACTCACGACATTTACGGCCATGAGACGGTACCCCACGGGGATAAGGTTGAAATTGATTGCCTGGAAAGTTGGCCACACTGTCCAATTAACCAACAACGTTGGCACAAAATTCTCCTGCCAGTTAGCCTTGATCTCATCAAGGGGTTTGCCCTGCATAAGGCCCATGACACCAAAATAAAGCGAGATACCAATGGGCGAGAATCCTAGTTGGTCAACACCAACGCGCACTAGAGTTGATTTGACGGTATGGCTCGTGGATCCCACAGGTGAGGCCGCGGTGGCGGGGTACTGGAGACGCGAGAGGAAAGGGTACCATTTATTGCCAATGGGTGCAAACACCAGGCCGCCGTAAAGCCACGCGCGCAGAGTGCGCGGGTAATCGTAGCAAGAGTAGTTGGGGTTTGAGAATTGCGCAACGCTATCGCCAACGGCAAAAAGGGCCTATAATAATCACATCAAGAGAAAACAAAAAAAAAAAAAAAAAAAAAAGGAAGGGTATCAAAGGGTTAGTTATACTCAATCAATTTGGGTAGTATTAACAGGTGGTGAGATTAAATGAATGGACTGATGTGAGCGTCGGTTTCTGGGGCGGGTTGATTTCTGGGGATTGGGAGAGAGAGATTTCTACGGCTTGAGACTTACGCTGGTGGAGATAACGTTGGTGAGCAAAGGGCTAGAAGCGAGTTTAGCGCTGTACCAATTGACAAAGCGAGACATGGTAGTAGATCGTTAGACGAGAAGTATATAGATAACAATGACGATGATAATGAAAAAAAAAAAAAAAAAAAAAAACTTGCTTATACCAACAAGAGAGAAAAGGTGGACGGCAACAGATTTTTATATGTATGGCTGGACCTGAAAATTTTTTTTTTTTTAGTTTTGCTGTGGTTGTTGTTGCTCTTTTTTTTTTTTTTTCATCTGTCAATTTGACGGCGACGGCGACCAAAGGACCAAAATAAATAAAAAAAGATAACATAATAGCTAGATAACAGATGAAATCTTGACCACTGATTTGCAAAGGATTGTGGATTTCTGATTAATCAATAATCTGTCAACGTATAGCTAGATATATATACTATATATATTGGCTTTACATTCTTCGCGGAAACGGATTCTTCACGAAACAAGATCACGACTTGACAATTCCAACATGTAAATTTCATGTTTTTAACGTATTTTCATAAAACTTGTAGAGTTTTTTTTTTTTTTACAATTTTTTAAAGCTAAATCATATTATCAAACACGCAAAATCATTCACATATCTTCAGTTTTGTAATTCCTGTTCATTTTTTTTTCTTTTAATACTACCTGGAAACCGATTCTCCATAATATGGACACCGCTATAGATCAAGAGGGACTTCAATACGACGCAAGAGCCGGATATGAATTCCAAAACAGTTATAATATCACATGAAGGCTCGTAGCTTTTGTTATTGTCTGTATTGATAATCGCAATACCCCCC
>JAJMRT010000095.1:0-52812 GCA_030558065.1 Geotrichum phurueaensis
AATCTGTTTCGATCACTGAGTCTGATGACACATTTTATATCTGTTTCTTGCTATTAGAAATGTGCCAAAACTTTTGTAACAAGAGACTAGAGTCTGAAATTGAAAATTTGCCTCCGTTTCTGGTTGAGGAGTTGAGTCACTTGCACTCTGACAGTACTATTACGGCTCTCAAACTGATCAAAGTCCAGCTTATGTGTAATGCACTGGCCAAGTTAGTAGCTAGTCAAAATGGTACGGTTGATTGCCAAGTTCGCTCTGATGGTGATTTTTTTCCGCTGGCCCAGCTTTTGTGGGCGTTTGAGAAACAAAATGTACTTGACAAGATTTTTTTTCTTTATATGCGGCTGAAACCAGAGTACTCAATTCATGGTCTACAGTCGTTTGTTCAACAGTTGAAAGCTATGAGCAACGTAAAGTTGGTTGAACTTTCTAATGAAAAGGTTGATCCTAAGCAATTTGATCTTTTATGTGATGCCCTGCTATTGTTGCCGTCACTGGAAATAGTGACTTACAAAGGGCCTTTAGTTTCAAAACTTGTGACATTACGCAGGTATATAAAATCCATGGTTTTGCGAGATTCTGAATTTTACACCACCTTGGCATGGCGCAATCAGTTACTGAGTAATGTTGTCGAGCTTGTTTTATTTTATTCTTCCGCGGAGAAATACACTGACAGTCCCGAGCTACTTAAGCTTGACAATCTCAAAACTCTTACTTTGAACAGTTTTTACTGTGAAGACGATATATCATTTGCTGAAACTTTTGTTAGAGTCAACACAAGTGTTACCACGCTAGTACTGAGCATGAACTGCAACTCCTGGAAGTATTTAAAATCTCTTCTACCCAAACTAGGCCATATTGAGTGCTTCAGTCTCAATATCAGAAATATGATTAAAGACTACTTTGGTGAAAATGTCAATCCACATGACTTAGACCATAATTCTGACAAATATATTGACATAAACAGTGTACTCGATTCCATTTTTGCCAATCTCACTTCAATGCGGGTCTTGCACTTGGTCACTATTCCTTTTTCCATTTCGCTGGGGAACTTGTTTAACCAACTTCTTTCCCAATACAGTGAGAGCACCAAATATCTTACCCACATCTATTGCCAGGGCAATCATTTGTTAAAATTTGCCGGTAACACCAGAAACATTTTTTTTGAGGAGAGCACTCCCTTTTATGAAACAAAACTTTACGAGAAACCCTATGACGACAAAATTTACAAGTATCACTCTCCAACGGGGACCATTATTTACCCATGCCTGCCAGAAAATGTCAAACTTGGTGACTTTTGTAAAGTTGATGAAGTGGCGCCTCATATGATTAAAAATGATGTTTGTATTTACAACCAAACGGGTTTGCGACTTTGCATTGATGTAGTTGCCCTAAGGAAAATTAAACCCGTCAACCGGTGAAACTAGTGACAACGCTTTTAACCTATTGACCCTTTATCACCAATATAAGAAAAAAATTATTTTATATATCTTAAGCGATTTGTATCGTAACTACCGTTGAGACTTTGTAGTCTTTCATTTACAACTGGGTATACAGGTGAATATTCTTTGTTTTTTCTTTAATTTTAGCTTAAATGCATTTGCACAATTTGTCAACAGTTCTATCTATCCAGTCTGTTTTTATTATTGCCTACTTAGCCTTATATGCCAACAATTCTATATAGTATTTATGTTTTTTCTAGTACATAGATACGTTGTGAAAAATGATTATAGGTGAAATTTGTGGTCGCTTGCATTAGCAAATGGCAGAGTTTAATTTTCTTTTGCGGCAACGACATCAATACAAAGTCGCATACCCGTTTGGTTTTAAATACAAACGCCATTTTCACCTACATTAGGCGTCGTTACCTCGTCAACTTCACAAAAAATTCACCAAACTTTGAATGTTTTGGCAGAACTGAGTGAGTAAAGTTGATTTTTGACCCGGTGTATGTCAAAGCTTGGTTTAGAAAATGAAGTGCTCTCTTGAAAAAAAAAAAGAAAAAAAAAGGCGGCACTGAGATTGCTGACAATCTTGTGGTTGTCATCTCTGAGATGCAGTTAAGACCCTTAATGGTTGTTTCTTAGTGGAGGATTAGTTCAACAAGCTGCGCAGTGAGATGAAAAAAAGGCAAGCAGGTCAAGGAAAAGACGCGCGTGGGAAAACATGGATTTAAATGCTGAATGAATCATGTTGACTACCGAGAATACGCCCCAATTTTATCAAAAATAATTACGTAGAATATATCTCACCTTACAATTGAAGCATTAGATCTGGGCTTTTTTTTTTTTTTTTTTTAGTAAGAGGACTGTTGCTTTGCACGCAGAGTAGTAACCAATCAATACTTATTGATAGCGTGGGGAAACTTTTGTCAATGCTAAGAGCCAATTCAAACAAGGGCTATACATATGGTGCATTGAAGTTACTCCGTAGTGTAAAGAGGTTGAGATTTTCAAACTCGAGTAGCATGAAACCGTCAGCATAGTCTTTGAAGCAAATAAAAACTAAAGACAGGTAGGGGTTCAACATTATTATTTGGTGGAAATTAATAGAGCGGCACCAAGGGTCTCAAAAATTTGGGCAAAATGACAAAATTTAACAAACTAGTTGTAAGCCAACCGCTCCAGGAACTTTAATGACCGAAGCACAATATAAATTTCATTTCTACCCAATGCACTTATAAAGCCAAAAAATATATATAATTAGTTTATTGTCCTTATAATTGTTTAAAAATTATACAAAGAAGAAGACATTAATACAACAAAAATACTTTTTTAGCAAGGAATGCGCTATTCACTATCTATTTTATACATTCTGATGGCACCGAATTTTCCACGAACTTAGTCCGTGTGTCAAGGGAAACCCGACGTGATCTTCACAACAGTGCGTTAGAATGTGTGGGAGGGCACGTCAGTAAAACCTTGGCAGGCTATGCTGTTAAGCTGACCATAAATTGAGTAAGTGCGGTGACGAATCCAGAAACTTGACCACCGCTTCAATGCCCTTCTTGGTATCAAGGAGAACACTGATGTCAAGCTCCGGTGAAATTGTTCTCAGGTGCTTACGCCCCGATTCGCAGAGAGCGCAGTCCTTCAGCAGGTGCACAACCGTCTCAGGCTGGTCACATTCGCACTTTTGGCTTCTACTCAAGACTCCTACCTTTTGAAAATAGGATCCCATAGCGCCATGGCTAGTTCTCAATTGTACCACCTTACTTGAGGTGTGACGATTTGCTTTCTCCATGATGTCACGAAGAGGGCTGTAATTACCTGGGTCGCCATAGAAACCGGGCTTGGTGAACGACCTGTAAAAGCCGCCCTTAGAACTCCCATCATACGCTGACCTCCAGGCTGAGCGAGCTTCAGCTCTGATGCTCTTCTTGAGGTTAACAGTGATTTCGGCCGCCTTGAGCATCAAGCTCAAAGCCAAAATAATAGTAAAAAAAAAATAATTTAAAACAAACAAATTCAGATTTTAATCATGAGTTTGAATTGCTTAAAAGAAAGGTAGATACCAAAAAAAAAAAAAAAAATAACTGTTTAACAAGAAGTTTAAAAAACTGTAGACTTGCCGAATTACAACTTTTCTTTTTGAATGCCACCCCAAAAAAGCAGAGCTGGCTGAAACAAAAAACTACCGTGAGGATGGATTTTACAAAATGACCTTAATTTTATTAGCTAGCTACTGGTTTTTGGCAGGGTGCGGTAAAAATACGCTGGACTTTGATTGGTATTACATGCTTTTGTGCTATCAAAAAAAAAAAAAAAAAAAAAAAAAAAAAAGGCTAGATGTTGTTAGCTTGTCAGAAATAAAGCCAAGTTTTGAAATTTTATTTTCCAAATTATTGTTTGAAAATATTTTCGTACCTTTAGCAGCAGATATTCAAGACTATAAAAAAAACGAAATAAATGTCGGTGTCAAAAACAAGCTTGGTAAGGGCTGGTTAGTAATCGGAAGTGGGGGTTCATCCTACTGGTGCAAACCACTTTGCGCCAAGGCAACTAAAAGTTAGGTCGTGATGGGTACAATAACCAGTTGTTCACGGGAGTGAAAAAAAAAATTCCAATCAACTCAAATTCAACAATTTCATTGTTGAAATAGACAAGTAACGTAAAGTAGATGAGAAAAATTACGCGATAGTAATACATGAGGACGTTATCAAAATGCCTATATTCTGTTGATAAAATGAGATTACAATTATCGATACCGCGAGCTAATGAGGGTTTATACAATCATAGCAAAAAATTCACCAGTAAAAAAAGATTTTTTTTTGTCAGAACTGGCTTGTTCGCGGCTTCGTGACCGTGGGCTAGCAAATGGCTAGCGGGTCTGTGCCGTTTGGATCGGTTGCCCTCAGCCCATAACGTCAGCCATGTTTTGACGAGTATAAGAATAAGTAAATAGCAGCCATGAATCAAATGATAAAAATAATAACAAAAGTATTGATAAAAAATTAACTACCCAATAAATGAAATACATTAAAAAAATAAAAAATGAATAAATTTGCAAAGTTTTTTTAAAAAAAAAAATAGCTTTAATGAACAAGAGACAAGTTAGAATTTGATAAAAACACACACACACACACACACACACATCTTGACTCCAAAAAAAAGACCATAAACCAAACTGTGCTTGAAAAGTTCAATTCACACAACAAATTGTGATATTTACTGAGTTAAGATATCTACTGAAATCCGATAACTACTGAGTTATGTTAGTTACTAAGTTGAGATAGCTATTGAGTTATGATATCCACTGAGTTGTGATATCCACTGATTCACGATAGTTATTGAGTTATGATAGCGACTAAACTATGACAGTTACTGAGCTATGATGGCCATTGAGTTGTTAATACCCCATACTACAGCCATACCAAGTTGCCAGGTTCACCCTCTCCTAAACTTTTAGGTGGCAGGCAGCGTGGTAAAGTGCACCAATGCACTAATCAACAAGTCAAAACTAAAAATTAAAAAAAAAAAAAAAAAAAAAAAAAAAAAAAAAAAAAAAAAAAAAAAAAAAAAAAAAAAAAAAAAAAGTATAGGCTAGAGCCTAAAAATGAAACAACCCGTATACGAAACGGATTTTGTTCCCACAATTTTCATCAAGGCTTAAATCAAAACCAAACAGAACACTATACTCTCAACGCCACATTCATGGGAATATTTCAAAAAATCGTTAAAATATAGTTGATGGAATATAAAGCAGATATATAAAAGAAAAATTCAATTTTGAGCTTATTTTGGATCCCTAGTTGGGTTGGAAGTTGGGAAAAGATTTATGTTCCGAGCCAAAAGGTCCGCTTCAGATATGAGCTCCGGACAGCTCCGGATCACCTTTTGATTTGGAAAATATACACGGGTCCGTTTTTTAGAATGCTTCTATTTTTTTCTATTGAAAAGATTTTCAAAACACTTGCCTTTACGTTTAGCAAGACTCAATATGGTGTCTTGGTCGGCAAGGGTTCTCTTCACATCCCTAAATGAAGCCTCTATTTCAAAAGTTTTCTTCTGTAAAATAGAATTTTCTCGTCAAAACTCTAAAACGGACGTATAATTGAGACACTGGCCTTTTCTTCTCCAGTTTTTTTGAGCTGTTAAAGTAAAAATTTCGGTCAGTTTGGCCTCAATTTCTGACTCTTCGGGCACAGCATCTTCCGGGTTGACAATATCATGGTGCATCTGTCTTCTGTACTCAGCCAATGCAATATCTGGGCTTTTTCCAATAATCCACATTTTCTTCAACCTCCTATAATAATTTTGGGGCAGTAGGCTTCATTTCTGATATTCATATAGGTCTCCAATAAATGTGCCTTTGTGGGGTGCAAACCAACACCAAAATTGTGAGAAATCTGCCTTCTGAACAAAATTTTAGCATGACCAAAGCAAGATCTGTCAAGAGGTTGAAGAATGTTAGTCATATAAGAAGGAAAATATAAAGGAATAACTTTTTTGCTCATTAGTTTGTCGATAACTCGGTCTGAAGTGTGTGACAGATGTCCATCCATCAATAGGAGCGACCAGCTGTCTTCAGATTAAGGAAAATTATCTGAAACCCATTCATAAAAGATAACTTCGTTTATAAAGCCTGAAGAAGATGTTGTGGTACAATAATCTTCAATGACAGTACCCGGAAACCAGGTTTGCATCTAATAAACTCCCTTATAGATCAGGAGAGGTTTTCCAGCTTTGCCAGCTTAAGATATCATTTCCAAAGCCGTCACCAACTCAGAAAAATCATCGAAAATAATATGAGAAGCACCGTCAGGAACTAATACTTAAATATCTTTTGTCGTTTCTCCAATTTCAAACCCAGCTTCATCGAGATTCCAGATGTTCTCAGGAAGAATGTTGAAGGTGTCGATATAGTAGGCATACAACTTGAAAAAAAGTGAAACTAACTCTGTACCATTCTCTCAAACTCTTGGCAAGTCGAGGTGTTTAGCATTTTCCAATTTCAAGAATTTGCAACGGGATAAAAACCCGAGAAGCCATTGATTAGATAGCGGTACCGGGCTGTCGGACGAAGACTTTTTGGTTTTCAAAGTTCCAGCCAGTCTTCTCGTCTCCATTCTGCTCAAAAGAGTTTTTCTTTGAGCTAGAAATATTAAATGCCCTTTCAACAATTGCTCTTGATAATTTGAAAGAGCTTGGTTCTTTTTTTGGGCATTTTTTTGAGGTCCTATTCCATGGAGTCGACGGTGAAGAGTGGTCAAGGGTACTCCAAATTCGTCTGCAGGTTTTCGTAAAGACTTCGGGGTTTCTGACAACAAAATTGCCTCCACAGCCTTCTTAAGTCTCTCTTCTTGATTTCCTTTCATTTTGGAGAAAAAATTATGAAAATCCAAGATATTTATGTCTATTTGTATATATATATATATATTTCAATTTTTACAAAATAAAATTTAAGTTATTTGTTTCGGTGGTGGGTTGTTCCATTTTTAGGCTCTAGCCTATATAATCTAATCAATGCCAATTGGCAAACCATTCATCCGTCCATGCATCCAAATATATATACTATATATACTATTTACATAGTTCAATTATCTCACCTCCATCAAAGCCCGATAAAGAAACGCCAATTTTTATTGCTCTTACCCCCCTTTTTTTTTTCCGATTTGAATTGGCAATTGAATAAATCCATTTAAATCTCTCTATAGACATTACATAGTTAAAAAAAAAAAAAAAAAAGGACTTGGTGGTTTTGTGCACCCTTTTATTTCAAAACCCGATAATCCAATTTACAAAACCACAACCATTTTTACAAAAACTCACCAAAAAAACGATACCGTTCTCTCATTTCCAGGTCCGGTACCTTAAGCTTGGTAACCATGGTGTCCCACAAACAGTTATATAACAAAGGTTACCACGATTAGCCGAGTTTTGTACGTTTCCCAAAGTTTACTAAAACTCATTCACGTCTAGTTATAATCACATATATTTATTTCTTTATTTTTCGATTTTCATACTACTCATTACGTAAATACATTAAGCATCATAAGTCGAGGCAGAGACATTACCACCTCTACCGGTCCAGTTAATGTGGATGTTGGTGTTCTTGGGAAGCTTGTCAGAGGCAAACTCATCAAGGACCTTAAAAGTGTGGGCACCAAAGTAATCGCGCTGGGCCTGCAAGAGGTTGGCGGGGAGACGCGCACTTCTGTAACCATCGTAAAAGGAGAGGGCA
The DNA here is from genome assembly GCA_030558065.1 of Geotrichum phurueaensis. Lineage (NCBI taxonomy): Eukaryota > Fungi > Ascomycota > Dipodascomycetes > Dipodascales > Dipodascaceae > Geotrichum > Geotrichum phurueaensis. The sequence goes on from JAJMRT010000095.1 coordinate 7,684, forward strand.
GTAGAAAAGGCGGGGGTGGGGATACCCCACTTGGCCGAAGTGGCAACAGTCTCTCTCCAGCCCTCCTGAGCCTTGTTAATGGCATTGTGGAAAAACTCGTGGAAGAGCAGGTTCTCAAGGTTGGGGTTCTCACGGTAGGCCTTAGTAATCTCACCAAGGAAAACCGATCTGATAATGCAGCCACCTCTCCACATGAGGGCAATGCCGGCATTGTTGAGCTCCCAGCCGTACTCCTTACCAGCCTCACGGATAAGCATGAAACCCTGAGCGTAAGAAATAATCTTAGAGGCGTAAAGGGCCTGCTCAAGGTTGTTGACAAACTCCTCCTTGTTGCCGTCAAACTTGGGGGTGGGGCCACCAAGAATCTTGGAGGCTCTAACACGCTCATCCTTAATGGCAGAAAGAGTTCTAGAAAAGACAGCCTCACCAATGAGGGTGACAGGAGTGGCAAGGTCAAGGGCATTGACGGCAGTCCACTTTCCGGTACCCTTCTGGCCAGCAGTATCAAGAATCTTCTCAACCAAGGGGGTGTTGTCCTCGTCTTGGAAGTACAAAATGTCACGAGTAATCTCAATCAAAAACGAGTCAAGGACACCAGTGTTCCACTTGGCGAAAACGTCGGCAATCTCCTTGTCGGAAAAGCCAGCACCACGCTTGAGCAAGTCGTAGGCCTCGCAAATCAGCTGCATGTCACCGTACTCAATACCATTGTGGACCATCTTGACATAGTGGCCAGCGCCAGCAGGGCCGACCCAGTCGCAGCAGGGCTCGCCGTCAGTCTTGGCAGAAATGTCCTGGAAAATGTCCTTAAGGTGGGGCCAGGCCTCAGCGGCACCACCGGGCATGAGAGAGGGACCAGTTCTAGCACCCTCTTCACCACCAGAGACACCAGAGCCAACAAAAAGCAGGCCCTTGGCCTTGAGCTCCTCGTAGCGGCGGTTAGAGTCGGGGAAGTGCGAGTTACCACCGTCAATGATAATGTCGCCCTTCTCAAGGTGGGGCTCGAGCTGAGAGATAAAGTTGTCAACGGCGTCACCAGCCTTGACAAGGAGGATAATACGGCGAGGGCGCTTGAGGTTGGCAACAAGCTCCTCAATAGAGTGGGCACCAATAATAGACTTGCCCTTGGCCTCGTTCTCGAGGAAGTGGTCGACCTTGGAAACGGTTCTGTTGTAGGCGACAACGGTGTAGCCGTGATCAGCAGCGTTGAGAATGAGGTTCTGCAATTGTTAGATCGGGTAGAGCATTAAAAAAAGTTTAAAAAAAAAGACATACTTGACCCATGACGGCCAGACCAATAAGACCGATATCTAGAAAGGCGTAAAGTTAGAAGAAGCAAGAAATGAGCTATAATCGCTCAAACATACCACCACTAGAAAAAAAGAAATTAGTTAGAAATGTAGGAAAAAAAAAAGAGACAATTGACCCCACGAGGTGGGCAAGAGACCGTGGAGAAAAGAAAACACAATTGATACTTACGTAGGAGCAGACATTGTTGTAAGATATGAGTAGTGTGAAAAGGGGGAAGGAAAAAGTAAGGAACGATTTACACCTAGAAGGAGAAGGAAAGGAAAAGAGATGAAACAAACGGAAATTGCAGGATATTTATAATTTTTTTTTTTTTTTTTTTTTGAAGGTGGTGTAATTTGTTTGTAATTTTTTTTTTGTTGGTTAAAGCACACTTGGTTGCTCATTTATTTTTATTTATTTTTTTCCACATGGCTTTTGTCAGCGTAGAAATTGCGAGATCAAAGGGGGGGGTCAAGTTAGATGTTGATGGTGATAATGGTGATTATGATAATGGTAATTATGATGGTGATTATGATGATGATTATGATGATAATGATGATGATGATTGAACATTGGTTTTTGTGTGTTGACTGTTGTTGGATGGGGGGTGTGTGGAGGGGTAAAAATGACTTTTAGTGGGTTTTTGCTGCTGCTCAACAAAGTTGTTTTAAACGGCCTGCACCCCTCCCTGTTGTTGTTGTTGTTGTTGTTGTTGTTGTTAATATTACTGTTGTTGCTGTTGTTGTTGTTGTTATTACTACTGCTGCTGTCATTTCCATGGAATAAAAATTATGGCCTAGACCCAATGACATAAGCAGCGTAATAACGCTAATTTATTGAATTAAACCTCGCTGATGTAATAAGACTGGCCAATGACTAAGAAGGACAATTATGACTAATAATTACTCTCTTAGTCATAATGCACGTGATGCCCTTACCCTTTATTTCCAAAAACTCGTCCACCATTCATTCATTCATTCATTTATTCATTTGTTCATTGATTTATTCATTTACTACTCACTTCCATTGGTCCTTTTGCTCTGTTTGATTCTGGTTATTATCGTGATTTCAATCCTTACAAATAAATAACACTTGTAGATTTACAACTAAACACAATGAATTTGTCGACAGTAGGCATGGGTTTTTACCTCCCTTTGCACTGTAATAAATGCTGTGGGTCTTTTTTTTCTTCGCTTTGTTCTTTACCCCCCACAAACCCATTTTTACTCTGACTCAATTTGTCAACTAAATCAACAACAACTGTTTAATAAAAAAAAATATATTTCAGGTCAATTGTATCCCCCCATGCAAAATAAACCAAATCAAAAATCTATTAAATTCACAGCGAATTTCCACTGTTAAGCCGAGGTCATTAGTGCCCTTTGAAAAACTGCCAAAACTTACACTGCAATCTATGCCTAACCCAGCACGGGTGCCGACAACCGCACTGTATGCCATACGCCTACCTGCTTCTGGTTGAGCCAATATCTTGCCTACAATAATATACACACGGTGTCTGGACGTACCAAAGATTTTACCATTTTTCACCATGGTTAGTGAGACGTCTCTCCGGCTGGTGGTGGTTGTGTTTATTACGTCATTTCCGACTTCCCCGGCATTTGATTTTGGCGTCGCTTTTTGGCTTTCCTGGGCCACGGGGGGTGATATTTCTGTAGAGTCACCTGACCAACTACCCACAAACAAAATAAAAATACATACGATATAGGAAATCGACAATAGCCTAAAACATAAATTGTATGTTTTTTCATTCAATGACGTAAACCAACCCCAACCCTCTGATTCCACTGGCTTTCCTATCAGCGAAATTCCACCCTTCGTCGTCATTATGACATTTCTTTGAAATCTCATCGCAGCCCACGGCTCTCTGACGTCGTCCATTTCAACTACAGCGTATACGCCATTGAAATACCCAGTTTCTTGTTGCGCCCAAATAATAATTTTTTTTTGTTTTTGTCATGATTCGGAACGCCAAATTTTCTAGAAACATCCTCGTCCGCTCGGCGCCCGGCGCGCGCCGGGCGTTTGCGGCCACGAGCATCACCCGCAATAACGACGACAACAACAACAAATCCCGGAAAGACCTTGATTCGTCACCGGTGCCGTCATCGCGGGTCTCGCGGCTTTTCCATTACGGCTCGCTCGCCACGGGCGTCGGCTTTGGCGCCATTACCGAGTCCCTCAAGCGCGCTGTTTCTGACACCCCTAGCGGCCCCACCGGCTCGGTCCTCCTCTCTCCTGCCAACGTTAACCGCATTGTTAAAAAATTCTCGCAAATGCGCGGCGCAGTGCTGAAAATTGGCCAGCTCATTAGTTTCCAAGACGCAAAATTTCTCGCGCCCGAGGTCCAGACCATCCTTGAGCGGGTACAAAATGGTGCCAACTACATGCCCAAGCGCCAGCTTGAGCGTGTCATGGCCCAAAATCTTCCTGGGGGTAAAAACTGGCGCGAGACAACGTTCGCGCGCTTTGACGACTACCCCATTGCTGCTGCCAGTATTGGCCAAGTGCACAGTGCCCAGCTGACCACTGGCGAGGAGGTGGCAGTTAAAGTGCAATACCCCGGCGTCGCTGACTCTATTGACTCGGACCTTAACAACCTCATGATCTTGCTAACGGCGTCGCGGTTTTTGCCCGAGGGCCTGTTCCTGGACAAGACCATTGACAATGCCCGCGTCGAGCTCAAGTGGGAATGCGACTACCAGCGCGAGGCTGCCGCCCTTGACAAGTTCCGCGCGCTGCTCGCTGACGACCCCGTGTTTGAGGTGCCCAAAGTCTTCCACGCTGCGTCGACTAAAACCGTTTTAACCATGCAAAAAATGCCCGGCGTCGAAGTCACGAAAAACCTAGCCGCTTTAGACCAACCCACCAAGAATTGGATCGCTACGCACATTATGCGTTTATGCTTGCTTGAGATTGCTCGCTTCAAGTATATGCAAACGGACCCCAACTGGGCCAACTTTCTTTACAATAAGGATAGCAAGAAAATTGAGCTTTTGGACTTTGGCGCCGCCCGCGGTTATTCTGACAGTTTTATTGCCGACTACCTTGGCGTTTTACGCGCAGCTGTGATGCGGGACCGCGAGGCCTGTCGCATCTACTCCCTCAAGCTTGGCTACCTCACGGGGCTCGAGTCGCCCGCCATGCTCGAGGCCCATATCGACTCAATCCTTGTCTTGGGCGAGCCCTTTGCCACGCCAGGGGCCTACGATTTCCACGACCAAACTGTCACGGAACGCGTGCGCGAGAATATCGGCGTCATGCTTAACGAGCGCCTTACCCCGCCACCCGAGGAGACCTACGGTTTGCATCGTAAGCTCTCGGGGGCGTTTTTGCTCTGTGCAAAAATGGATGCGCAGGTGCCCTGTCATGACCTCTTTAAGGATATTGTTGGTCTGGCACCAGCCCAGGAATAAAACCAGTAATCAAACAACTTTGTTAATTGATTTCTATTTTTCCTGTTGTAAATTTATGTATATATCTCTTTCTAAAAAAAAAAAAAAAACATATTCTCTTGTAAATTCATATATGTACATCTCTAAAAACATCATATTCTCTTGTAAATTTAAGTATATCTCTCTCTAAAAGTATCACTGTAGGCTTTCTAAATTATCCAAGCCCTCGTACACCAGCTCCCAAAACCGCGGCATGTTGATCCCCTCGAGGACCTTGACACCTTTGGGGCTAGGACCAAGGATAACGGTTTCGCCGACGCGCTCGCCTGCGAGCACAACATCGAGCGCATACTCGCCGACTTTAAGCCCCAGCTCAGTATCCGCGGTAAGCAGCGCCGCTACGGCCAGGGGGTCGTGGACCGGCGGGCCTGCGTCAAACCCGAAATGGTCGCGGTAGGTCTTGCCAAAAAACCCGAGCAGCTCGTAGAGCATGCGGCGCACGTAAAACACTTCACCGCTGCTACTGCTGCTGCTGCTGCTGCCTAGCACGCGCGCTTGCACTTCGGCTGTGGCAATGGCCTGGTGGGTCAGGTCAAGCGGCACCAGGGTCGTGCGGCCGGCAAGGGCCGGATGCGTGAGGACAAGCCGCGCCGCCTCGGGATCGCACCAAATGTTAAACTCAGCAAATTTCGTCCAGTTGCCGCCCTCAGCAAACCCGCCGCCCATGATGGCTAGATGGTTAATTTTCGCCAGCAGCTCGGGCCGCTGCTGCGCTAGCAGCGCGAGGTTGGTAAGGGTGCCGGTAGCCACCACCTGCAGCGCGCCGGCGTGCGCTTCAATGGCGGCAGCCAGGGCGTCGACGGCCGAGCCCACGGGCCCCGCGGCGTCGGCCAGCGTCGCCGGCGGCAGCAGCTCGGTGCCGTCGAGGCCAGAAACGCCGTGGATCTCGGGCGCGTTGCCGCTAAGCGCGCGCTGCAGCGGCTTGTCGGCGCCCGGCCACACCGGCGTCGCCGGCACGGCAAAGGCCTTGGCCAACGCTAGGGCGTTAAGTGTAGTCCGCGAGAGCGGCGCGTTGCCGTAAACGGTCGAGACGCCTACGAGCGAGAACTGCGGCAATTGCGCGGCAAGCAGCATGGCAAAGGCGTCGTCATGCCCAGGATCGCAGTCAAGCCAAATGGGAGTGCAAGAAGTGACCATTGTTTCAAGCTCTAGTGTTGGTGTGGGTAGGTGTTCAAAGGGAGGGTAGTGATGGGGGGGTCCAGACAATGTGCAAGGGGTAAATCTGGATTTGAAAAAAAAAATCAATGGATCTAAAAAAAAAAAAAAAAAAAAATAAGCCCTGATGTTATATATATGGGGAAGAAACCCACAAAAATTCGGTTACTTCAACGACTTGCATCGGCCGATAGGCTATCGCTTTTCCCAGCCGTGACCGACGGGCCACGCGCGCGCGCGCGATAAGCTCACGCCCTAACCCTTGCGGCAGCATTAACGGCAGCAGCAGCGTTAATGATGCTGGTTGAATTGAACCAGAAGAGGGCAAATAAGATGCCTAACGACCAGTATTACCTGCTGCTTTCAAAGCCCGTGGAATGGATGGGTTGCGTTTGGTCTTAGTCCTAGTGGTGGTGCACTTTTTTTTTCACAAGTTCAGATTGGCCCCTTGACAAGTCCAGCACATATGGCCGTTAGAAACAGGTGCATCCTTCACTGCAAGTAAAAACTCAATTGGTTTTATTTATTTCAATTTATTTTATTTCAGTTTATTTCATTTCAGTTTATTTCATTTCAGTTTATTTTATTTCAGTTTATTTTATTTCAGTTTATTTTACTTCAATCGTTTTTTTTTTTTTTTTTTTTTTGGCAGATTGGCGCCTTGGCTGCTAATGGACAAACAATGACTACACCACTCGTCTTGACCACTAGTGCCATAGACGTGACAAATCGTAGTCCATATCGGCGTTTGAATATATTATCAAGTATTATTTTTGTCATGCTAACTAATGTTTACGCAATGTTATCTCTTCTACTAGCATGTTCTTTAATTTGCCTGCGTGGTGGAGGTTCTTGATGCAAAACCCATGTCACCAAAAATGGTGTCTGAATGGGTAAAAACTTGCCTTAGTATTAAGATTAATCAATTTAGACATGGTTTAATGACATTATCAAAGTATTATACAAGCCAAAGAAAATTTGATTCAATAAACCCTCATTGGTAGTACGAAAATTTTGCAGAGGCTTTTAGCCAGCGGTTGCAGCTCCCGGCAGTTGACATTTGCTGGATTCAAGTCAAACCTCTCCGGCGCAGAACTACTTTTGCAAACTCCTTTTTTGCATAAGCGAAAATCTGTTCATAGTTTGCTGGTAATGTTGTTTAGAAAGTCGACTGTAAAACAAGAGATTTTTCTAGTTTTTTTTTTTTTTCAGTTGTTTTTGGAGGGAAAGGCTCGCTAAACCCATCAAGCATGTCAACTGTAGCCAGCTGATTGATAAACCAATTACAAACACCCCCGTTAAAATAGATACTAAACTTGACAAGTTTACAAGTCACACCCTCGGCTTTTTTTTTTTTTTTTTTGCGCAGATATCAGCTTTGCAAACGCAGAAAGCAACCGCTAAAATTTTTTGTAAAACAAATTCCAGTTATTATCTAATTTTTTTAGGGGTTTTACTTAAATACTCAACAATAAACTTGTGCCATAATAAATGTGAGCGAGCATCTGGGTTGTAGTCAAATGGGGCCTGCGTGGTAATTTTCAAGCGCGCTCATATACCAATTAGCAGAGACATGAGGATTGCGGCACCAACCGCTGCCAGTCAGCCGCACGCCCAGTAGGTAAACTTGTCATGACACATCCACAGGGCAAATGACAATAATGTAACGATTAAAAAGAAATAGAGCAAAAAAAAGAAGAATTGATACAAAAAGCGCTGAAAATTAGCAAGAAAAATTATCTAATGAGGGTTATTATAAAAAAAAATGGTTATCAAATTGATGATAATTGCAAATTCTTGAGAAATTCATTGTTCATGTCTAATGGTGATGAGGGCATAGAGCCCAATTAGTAAATGGAAAAACAAGCTTGTGGTTCCGGTAGTATCCCAAAGGGGAGGGGTAGAAACAGGAAAACTATGGTAATGTCAGTGTTAAGTAGGATGATTCTGTACTAGGCAAAGTGTTAATGAAATAAACATAACTAGGCTCACAACAAAAAAAAACCATTAAATTGAACTCAAACGAGGGATTATCATGCTCGAAATGTACTACAATTTACTAGCCATGAAAATTTTCATTTGCTATTATACGCCAAAAAAAAAGTCTATTATGATTACACCCATTACAGTACTTTGTGATTTTGATATGTATCAACATTGTTTTTTATCATAACTTAAAACCACTTTATACATGCCAGATGGACCTGAGCCTATTGCTCTAATAGACTTTGATAGTTATTAAAAGTAACAAGAACTTATTTATGATGTAACTAAAATTATAAAAAAAAAAAATTGAAAAAAAAACCTGTCAAATTATATGGTGTTTTAAAAATTACCAGTTCATTCCTTCAGTTAAATTGCAGTTGAATTTATTATCAATAACCGGGACAATCAACATAAATAAAAATTGAGCGTTGATTTTAAAATTTTTCAAGTTTAAAAAAAAACATTTAAACCTGGCATAGAGGTCAAAAGAATTTCGAGATGCTTTTTTTTTCATTGGAAAAAAGAAACTCATCAACAATTATCACCAAATTTGACATTGCTGGTTGCTCAATGCAATCAGCACTAATCTTGAGCCATTTTAGCACTTGGTTTGTTAAAAATAACTATTTATTTACAAAAGATTATCAATTCAAAGTACTGTTTTTTTTTTTAATTATCTGACCACGCGCTTGCGGGTTAAAATATTCTTGAGGCATTTCACGTCAATCTCTAATCTAACATTGTATTCACAGTCTAGGGTATTAGTCTGGGGCGACAAGTAAACGTAATCAATGAAATCACGCAAATTCAGCCCACTACTGGTAACTATTGTTGCTGGTTCCGATGCATTTGTTGTGAAAAACCAGGTTAAAGGGTTGACATCCTTTTCAGCTTGATTATCAATCTTGCCATAAATATAAATTTTAGCCAAGGCTTTGGTAAACTTTGCGCAATTGTAAGCAATGTCATTGGTAAGAGTTTGCAAGTTGATTTGGCCCTGATTGGCATTGATGGAGAAAACTGTCAATTTTGGTAAATTTCGGCATAAAATGTGGGTAAACACCACGGTAATCTGATAACTATTTGGTTGATAAGATATAGAGTGGAGGTAGCGGAGGTTGAGGAACTCAAGGGTTTGAATTTCCTTGAGCATTTCATTAAAAAAATAAAATTCTTGGGGGTCAAGCTCCATAGAAAGAGTAGTAATTTGTGGGTTCATTGATAAAAATACTCTCATGATTTCATCATTTTTAACAACACTGCCGCGTAAATTAACCGTTTTCAAGTTGTCTAGTTTGTATAAATCCATGGCTTGACTTAGATTAACGGCGTTGGTTAGTGGCAAGGCCGATAAATCCCAGGTTAATTGTACAACCTCATTGAGATATGTATTAAATGGCATTAGGTTTTTCCCTGAAAGAAAATTAGTGCTTGCTGAGAGGGTGTGGAGACTGGGCGGGAAAGCCGGCATGGTTTTGGGTTCTGGTATATCAATCTCTAGTTGCTGTAAAGATTTCAGGTGGGTGATGGCCGATAAAAGAACCTGAACATCATTTTCCAACAAGAAATTAGATTTCTCACAGCTAATGAAAGAAAGCTTTTGCAAACATGTCATCATTTTTAGTTCGTTTGTAAAATTTTCGAGAAATTCATTGTCTTTGCAGTGCTTAATCTCCAAAAATACAATAGAATCTAAAACTTGCTCCCGTCTAAACGCCCAAAGTAAACGCGACAGGTCAAACAAACTTGTATGATGGCTAATTATCTTGCAGCTTATTTTATCTTTTTGATTAGAAACAAAGTGAGCAAGAGCATTAAACAACAGCTGTTGGTTGTAAATTTCAACCTTTTTGGCAAGTCCCGTGGTTGGGCTTTTCAACTGGTCTATCACTTGGGGTGGCATGTCTTTGCGGGTTTCAATTAATTTGGGAATATCAAAATAATGCTTGTACTGATGATAATCATTGAGCATAACCATGTCAATGACAAGATGTACCAAATTTTCAACAGGAGAGTTTATTATACCCTTGTGCCATTGATCACCGAAAAGACTGGAGTAGTCAAAAAGGTGACTGCCCAGCCATAACCGTTTGGTCATTGGTAAAACTTGATTGTGAGAATCAGAAATCTCATAAACGGTTCTGGGCCGCTTGGTATACAAGCTCTCTATTGTATTTGGTTCAAACACAAATGGCGTTTTGTTGGTCCAGACACCACTTGCCTTTGCGCATTTTGTGATATCTTTGTCCGGGTAGCGCGTGGTAAATACAATTGATTTGACAAACTTGTAAAAAAATTGGTTCACTAGCATCAAAGGCATAAAATGGTTTTTGGATACTTTGTTAATGTAGGCCTCTTCCGTTCCCACGTTTTGCAAAACGATTTGATCTAGCTGATTAGGGTAGGCATATTTCGCAGTATCAATGGTGAGATATTCAAAAATAATACAAAAGATTTCGCTTGGAAGGGTGTCAAGACGAGGTTTGATATGTGAACAGTAGGTTGGCTTGCAAGGCTGGTCTAGCATGGTTTCAAAGTAAGTTGGCATGAGTAATAAACAAGATGGAATGAGTAGTGATGAAATAGTATTGAAGTTGGTGTCGATAACAGACCCTAAACTGCAGGCTTTATATATATATGAATTATCAATCCAAGACTGACAAGTCTGACTTGATTTTGTCTGAAGCGTTTGGTCAAGCCATTGCCAAATAAAAGCCATAAGATTGTTGTTTTTACGTAGATCTGAATCTGACAACTCTATTGTTCATATTTCAATTGTCAGGCTCTGAGTCAAACCTAAATTTAACCACGCAGTGATCTGATAAGCGATAATTGAGATTTTCAATTTTACTGCTATTACAATAATACCAACCAACTTGTTTATTTATTTTAGTTGTTTTTATTCATATGTTGTTTTTTGATATTGGCTGAGTTGTCAATTTCAATCAAAGTAGCAAAAGGCACAATCAAGTTTCTTGTAGACTTGACCAGCCTGGCGGGTATTTTAGGATTTGGGCTTGTATAGCGCCGTGCCAACAGACCAATTAGGGATAGAACTTTAACGAGCTACAATGCCTGTTTGCTGACACCTTGAGCCATAGTCAATCAAGTGCTAAGTTGTTAATCTCTTGATTTATTTATTTAATTTCAATGAAATAATAATAGTTATGAAATTAAGGATTGTTTGTGATAACGTCAAATTGATAGCAGTGTTTCCTAGGCTAAATAACCCTTTAGTTTTTCGCCCATTAATGAGCAAATGGGGGGTTGCACCTGGGATTTTAAACTTTTGCTCACTAAAGTGCCAGCAATAAAAAACAAATCGTAAAGTGTGGGGGGATCTACTTTTGAAAAAAAAAAAAAAAAAAAAAAAAAATTATAGCCTGGCAGCTTGATAGAAAATGCTATTATTATTTCTGTAATTTTTAGAATAATTATTTCTACAGAATTCTTACGGTTACAATAAACGCAAATAGATTATCAATTTTTTTTTTTTTTTGTTTTTCTTTGGTCACACATGTCTTATAGATTTATGCCGTGGGGGCCACTCCCTCGTGGGCAAAAAGCTGCTTCATGGCAATGACAATGATCTAGAGCCGCAGACATTCAAGAATTGTATTATTCAAACACAATTCTCATAGTTGTTGGGAGCCAGATCTTTAATTTTGCCAATATATATATTTCAGGGAGACATTTGCTGACAAGCAATCTGAATGAGTGGGGTCGTCTTTCAAGAAAGATTGAACCCTGGCGTTGCTAAAAAGTCTTTTTTTATTCCTCAGATACATAAAAATGTAAATACGGGTAAAATGATTATTACACTTTTTCCAGTTGTAGATAAAATGGTTGGCCAGGTCGCGCAGCGGGATGAAAAACGGTAAGAATTTAAAAAGACAAGCTGGGCTGCGATTTGAGATGGACAAATATGGATTCAAGTAGACTTGTTATGGTGAAAACTTTCAGGACCGGTCAATTGTCAAATTTTAGAAAGCCCAATTAAACAAAAGTTTAATAAGGCCCACTTTTAGCAACAGGGCTTTCAGTTGCTCTGGGAGTTGGTGAAGAAGATTTAATGATAGTATGACAATGATTTTTTTTCACACGCACAAAAGCTTTTGTCAATGACTTTGTTTCCTTGACCAAAACTAATTATATATTGTGAGAGTTTTGAGATTTTCAGGCTTGATTGAAATGGCCAGACCTTAGAGTGAAAGAAACAAAACCACAAGTTCAACAATATTAGACGGTAGTTGATTGAGAGCCGCCAAAAATATGGGAAACAACTGGTTGTCATTGATTCTAAATTTTTTTGTAGACTTAGACAATATTACAAGTTTTGGTAACCCGTGCTTCTTATACTCAAGTTTTTCCACTGGCTTGAACTATTGAAGCACAGGCAAGATTTTCACTTACATAAACTAGATCATGGGAAAATCCAAAGCAAGATAATTAATTCATAAATTAGTTTCTTTATACTTTGTACTTGTTTAATAAAATCTCAATAACCATCCACTTTTTAATTCCATGTTAAAAAAAAATTGTGATATTGCTGAGTATGTCGGTAGTTTCAAATGCCTATGAAATCCGGGTTAGCTGGAGTAAATTATCATCATAATAGAAAATTTGACATTCAACCAAGCGGCCTTGGCTAGCTTTTAGCTCAACCAATAAGTTCAGCATAAACTGGATTTTGGTCCAGCAGAGATCGTCTGGTTTTACCAAAGAGGGCTGGTAGTTCAGCTGCTCAATTAGAACCAAAGGACTAATTTTTTATTTTTGATTTGCAAACCTTGCTAAAAAAAAATGTTTTTGCACTTTTATTCAATTGGCAGCAAGCAGATCTGGGTTAAGTTTATTTTACAGAATACTATTTTTTTGAAGATGATCATATCAAGTACAAGTTTCATAATGTTTATGACTATGGGTTCCATGATACCGTAAATTTATTTATACCGTCTAGCCATTTTGTGCCAACCAGACTATTTAAATTTAAATCTGTAATCTGGCAAGTAAAAGAGTTAACTTGCGACAAACGGCGTGAATTGAGCGGACAGCTTGTATAGCAAACTGACACAATGTCAACCTCTTCTGCAGATTTAGTTTAATTAAACTCAAAAGGTTTTTTATTTACCGCAAAAACAAAGATTTTGGGTAATACAATATGAATGGCAAAACTGTTGCAAAGTTGATGGGATAGGCTGCATGGTAGTAAGACCAAATGGAATCTAAATAAATAAATAAAACTTATTAAAATTATAACAACAGCTATTGTTAATATTCAGATGCTACAAAATTATACCAAGAATCTTAGTCGAGATATTGTAACAGAACGTGTTTATACTTTGTTAGAAGGAGATTGAAAGCAGTAAGGTGGTTGAGCATTAATTCAGTTTAATAAGAAAGAAGATTGCCGGAAATGACTATCAAACACTATTCAGTATCACAACCCAGTCGTAGACAAAAGTCTAGCTAGCGGTTTTTGATTATGTAAATAAATAGACAATGATAGAAGAGATCCCCAAAAGTACTTCAAGATCTATTTAATCAGGAAAAACAGCGCTGTTCAGCAGAGAGTTTGATCTGTCAGGTCTGCTAAGAAACTAAAGTTAAGTTGTTAGAAGAGTTTGTAAGTCTTGGCTTAAAGGAATATGTAAAAGATAACATTTTCTAACTTGGATGTTAGTATTAACAAATAAATTAAACGTAAACTGCTTCAGTGAGGGCTCACAAGTTTCACCACTAATATAAATGATATTAATAAAATTTTCAAGTTTGATTAATTGCTGTTAAAACATTTAAATAATTAGACCGTAAAGGTTGATGTCAACAAATCTAACTAGATTTAATAATAGCTAAGTTCATCACATCAGCTCTGTTACAAAAGTTTAAAAGAGTTGTAATTTGCACGAACCATTTTTGATGCGACCGAACTCGGACACTAGTGCGTCTACAACATCGAGTTGCGTGATTTGGGCCATGGTAGTAACTGAGAGCAGTTTAAAAAAACAAAAATAATTTTAAACCAAATTTAAACCTGCTGCTGAAATTTATAATCCAGGTTCAAAAAGAAATTGCCATCTTGAAGCATAATGGCAATTAACATGTGATATCATTGGTTCTGTAAATTGATTGTCTGAGAGACTGTTTTCATCCTGCCCGATAGCCCAAATATCAATGTTAAAGCTAATATTAAATGTACCAAATCTGAGCTGCACCAATCTAAAAATTAAGCCTTTTTAATATCTAAGTATACTTCTTATTATTTGATTACTAAAAAGCCATTGAGACGAGCAGAGGGATTGATAATTTACAGCATAGACTTGCTGGGAAAAAAAAAAAAGCATGGACGGTACCATGAATAGCTATTACCTTTCTAAGCTGTATAAAGCAGCTGGTTTATATTTAAAACCAGTCAGCTTTGTGCTAATAAGAAAGTCTTTTGGACTTACCTTTCTATTTTTTGGTTAATGCTCTGAACTGGTGTTCTGTGAGAAGCCACCCCCCTTCCGCCGTTGATAGCTTCTTCACTTGGCCTCAGATAAGTGTCGACAGTGTATACAACCAAAGTCTGCTTACAAAAGTTTACAACGTTTACTAGAATGCGCTCTTTTTTTTCTTTTTTCCTACTGTCAATGAGATTAATTCTCGTGCTCAAACCTACAGTTTCTTCATATCTCTTAAATGGTTTTTATAACTTGTCAGGGTCCTTGTCAACAGCATCTTTTTTTGGCTTTGCACAAATAGGTGTGTTTCACGTGACCAAATACCTCGGCAAAAAAAAAATGAGCAACCCCAATCAGTCCCAGGATTCTCCGCATTTTGCTTTCAATCACGAACAAATCCTTTTACCAACCAACTGAAAAGTTTTGATTAGACCTAGGCGGCAACTATAGAAATATATTTACAACGACAAAAAAATGAGCGCAAGGGAACAGCAATTAAGACTGCCGCTGGCGAAAGCGCCGGAAATTAGTATGTTTATATTTTCCTTCAGCCTGATAGAAAATAAACAACCAGTGTGTGTGTGATCTTTTAGCTAACACCAATTCCAAGTCAGATCAAACCAGAAAGACAGCTCGTTAGAGTACTCTTTGAAATCGTCACTTGTTGACACTATCCGATCAATTATGGGCCCTAATTACCTCAATAATACCCGCAGTGGTGGCAACGCGATAAGCAAATACCTGACTATTGACGTTGTGTGCCGCATCCTCTACCTGGGACTGACCACGGGCATTGGCAACCGCACCCTGGGTGAAGAGTACACGGATTTGGTTTATGCCGAGGAAAGTGTCAGCGCTTACCGCACCAGCAAGTCCGTAGTGCTCCGCCGCATTGCTCTAATTCTGGGGCTGTCGGGCCTGGTGGAAAACTTTCTCCAGCGTAAAACCAAGCAACTGATAAGCCAGCCGAATCACCAGAAAAAACTGATTAGCCGCATGCTCAGTAGCAAGTACACGCCATCATTAGATATGGTGCGAAACCTGCATCTTGCTGTCTTTTACATGACAACCCAGGGGTCGAAGTTCTATCAGCTTACAAAGCGCGTTGTTGGGCTCCAGTACTACCTTGGGCATAGCGAAAGCAACAACAATAACGCTATGGGCTACGAGGTGCTTGGGGCTCTGCTTGTGTTTCAGAGTCTTTTCAATTACTATAAACAAATTACCAACACCAGTGCTACAGAAACAGAAAAGGGCTCCGCGGGGGCTGCTAAATGCCATGCGAAAGAGATTGATCTGTCTGACCCCACCGTACTGCGCTTCATCCCCAATGAGTCTCGTGCGTGCGTGCTATGCCTCTCAATGATGACGAGCCCAAGCGTGACCAACTGCGGTCACATTTTTTGTTGGAACTGCATCATTGAGTGGACGTCGGAAAAGCCCGAGTGCCCGCTATGTCGCAGTTTTTGTGAGCGGCAGAATGTGCTTTTGTTGAGTGCGCACTAGTCCCACAGGTGGATGGAGCCATCAAGCCCGCCAGTAACAAGCTTGGATGTAGCCTGGGGTGCTACCGCAAGACTAAGGAGCACGCCCTTGTGGCCCTTGAGCTTGGTGACGTTGCGGTCGTGGCCGGACCAGTTCCACACACATAGATTGCCATTGACATCGCCAGAGTAAAGGTACTTGCCGTCGGGGGAAAAGTCAAGGCCAACAGGATAGCCGGCATTGACATGGCCATCAAAGACTTTATTTTTGCTGCGGCGGAATTTAGACTTGTCGGTGGCACCAAACGTGATGATAGTATTGTCCATACTCTGGGCCACAAAGTATTTTTCGCTTGGGTGCAGTTTAAGCACGGGCATGGAGTGCTGGTAAGGGTCAGCGATGAATTTGATGGGGACATTGATGGACCAGTCCCATACACGTAATGACTTGTCGTCAGAAGAAGAAATGAATCGCTTGCCATGATCAATAAACTGAATGCAGTTGACGGGGCCTAAATGGTGATCGTAGGTCTGCGTGACCTTGCCACCCTCTTCGCGTAGATCAAATTGCTGAATCTTTTTGTTGGAAAGCGCGCCAAGAATCGAGTAGGGTTCGGCGGGGTTGTAGTTGACTGAGTTGGCGTTGGCGCCGCTGGTATTAATCTTATTAAGGCACTTGCCCGTCTCAGTATCGAATTCGCGAATGAAATGATCGTAGCAAGCTGCCAAGAACCGACTGCCATCGGGGTTGAAATTTATATCCTTGACGGGTTTCCGCAAGTTAAAAATGCGTAGCAGTTCCTTGCGCTCGCCGTGCGCATCCCACAGTTTAATGGTAGCATCATTGCCGCTTGATAAAAGTAAATGGCCAGCACGCGGGAAGTAGCGAAGCTGGGTGACGCCACCAACATGACCGCCTTTAAAAGTGCGCACAATGCGCTTAGGGCGAAAACACTCCTGGTCGCCAGGATCGCGGCGCAGCTCGGGCGGCACGTGCATGTACGTGCGGCCCAGGTAGTCAAACTCGTTCGTGCCAACAAACTCAGACGATTCGGCCTCGCCCTCGGCGGCGACAGCCACGGCTGGCGGTGGTGGCGGTAGTAGAGATTCACTTGACACGGGTACTTCTTCTTCTTCTTGCTCCTCCTCTTCTTCGTAGGCACTGCTGCTGCTAGCACTTTCGTCCTCCTTGAACTTGGCCCAGGGGCCCTTGTAATCAAGTCCGGCTTTGCCCTTATCGCGCTTGGCCGCGGCGGGATCGATCCGACGCGCTTTCACATTGCGCAGCTCGTGTTCACGCTGGCGCGCTTTGAAGACCGCGGGGTCAAAGCTCTGGGTTTCCGCAACCATTGGCGTGGGCCCGCCTTGGTAGAGCGCCAGCGCGCGCTTGCGCGGCACCACCACGGGAGGAAGCGCAACGGAGTTTTGAATAATGTCGTCGTCGTCGCCGTCACTGCTGGAATATTGAACCAGAGACATACTTTTTTTATGTAGCAGAGGTGAGGGGCGGGGAGAAGACTCGTGGAGTTGTTGATAGTGCGGGCAGCGGCTGGTGCTTGAAAAGTTTCGCGATGGGAGGTTGACGCGCGCGTCGGCGGCAGCAAGATGCGCGGCGGTGAAATGTGGGGTTAGGGCAGATTTATTGCAACTTGAGAATAAAACTTAGGGCAAAAGATAGAGGGTGAGAGTTTTATCTTTTTTTGTTTTTATTAGAATATGGCAGTTTCTGATAAATAGATTATAGTCAATATCTTTCAGTTCAAGTCAGATGGTTTGTTGTTTTATTTTTGATAAAACATGCCGTGGTGGTTTAACGTGAGGATGAATAGAAGCTGAACGAGATCAAATCTTTTGACTTAGACAGACCTATAACTACAGAACAGTTCTAAGCTTGTGGTCCAGTATCATGGTAGAGATTTTTGTAATAGATGTTAATAAGGTGACAAAATATGTAGATGTTTTCATTGTTTATTCTTTTTTTCTGAGACTCGCAATTACCGAGTTTTTTAATTTATTATTTTTTTTCTACTACTTGTCATATTAAAATAATGTTTACTACTTGAGCCTACGTTAGTATATAGTATAAATGTCAAGTTGTATTGCTCAAATGTGGTTTTATAACCATTGGTTTAAGGTTAACCACAATGATGTCAAAAATATAAAAAAAATAAAAAATGTGAAATATTTTTTTGTCTTTGAAACGCATGTGCACAAATAAAAATAAAATAAAAAAAGGACAAAAATCGGGATCGCTTAAAAACCCTACCACTCCATGCACAGACACAGATTTTTACTTCTTTTTTTTTTTTTTTTTTTTTTTCATACTCGGCAGTCATCGTGTACCAACTACGGTTGGTGACAGCTGGATTGGCCAATGACTAGTTCCAGCGGGCCTGGCCCCTAATTCAAAAACCCAGCGATCATCGAGATGTTTCCCTTTTTTTTTTTTTTTTTTTTTTTGTTAGCAGGCTTTTTGCGAGCTGTACTTTCTTTGTGTACTGAAATCTTTCCTTTTTTTTTCTTTTTTTTTCCTTTGTTGGGGCCCGGAGAAGTAGAGCCGATACGACTAACATCCCAAGTCCTGATCTGGGCCCAGGGCTGCTTGCCTTCCTGTGCAGGGGTCAAGAGTACCGACTTGGGCCTTGTTGGAGAAGCAATAGATTGACAAATGGCGTTGGCTAGAGCCTGGGACTGGGTCTCGGGAACCAGTTGGGTCGGTAGAGTAGAGACAAAGCCATGGCCAATTTTCATTCGCAATTGTAGAATCAAAAGGCGTCCATGCATCTCCCCTGATCTGTTCCTATGTGCGCTGGTGTTTGTGAGAAAGTTGCCAATGCCTTGGTGAGACTGTGGCGAGCACGTTGATCAGCTCGACGACTGTCCTTGCTTGTGTTGGCAGAACTCCAGTTTAACCGTAGACATCAGACTCAAATGGCAACATCGCTGGACTATCAGACTTGTTTTTTTTTATAGCGCAACTCACCCAGTCAACTAAATCTCGGCTTAATATCAATCTTGTAACTACTCTCTAAATCTACAGTGAAATGAGAAAAAAAAAATTTTTTTTTTTTTTTTGATTTATTTTAACCATCAAAAAACTAATCTCTATTAATTCTAAATTTTCAGGGGATAGTCATCTTCATGCCGAGTGCCCTGTCTTCTTTTTTTCCTTCTTGCTTAGATTTTAAAAAGACTCGTTTTTAATCTTGGCTGCTCTTAACCCGCACTCGCTCGTCATTTAAAAAGGACAAAATCATTACTCTCGGCGTTGCGCAGCCCTTGTGAATCAAATAGGACCAAACTTCAAACATGAAAAAGGATCAAAAGTTGACCATTATGTGATTTACAACTTCAAATATCTACATTTATAGAATCAATTCGTGTATATTAATCCTCTTTACCCGTTCTCATGGGGACTTTTGTCTCTAGTTTTGTCGCTTATTGCTTATAATATATAGAAAATACTGTATATCCATCTCGGAGAATTAAGAAGTTTCTGGAGATGATAGCGTTAATAGAACTTTTTTTTTTTTGCTCGTTCAAGGCCGTTTTGGGCTATTTTCCATCATGATTAATAATAAATACACATCACATTTTATATTATTGAAATTTTTAATTAAATAAAAAATCATTACAACTCGTCGTTGTCAAAGTAGTCATCATCCTCATCTGCATAGTCACCGGCATTCTCGCCGTTCTCGTAGAGCTTGCTGGTGATTGGGTACGCAATCGAGCTCAGAGTCTCCTTCTTCTCCTCGTAGTCCTCCTTGGTAGCGTCCTGGCCAACCTCTTCGAGCCACTCAAAAACATCAGTGACAGCCTCGAGAATGGTGTCCTTGTCATCCTCGTCGAGCTTCTCACCAAGCTTGTCATCCTTGATCTGGTTACGCAAAGAGTGAGCGTAGTTCTCAAGGTTGTTTCTGGCAAGAACCCTCTCCTTAAGAGCATTATCCTGCTCAGCGTACTTCTCAGCCTCCTCAACCATTCTGTCAATCTCGTCCTGGCTAAGTCTACCCTTGTCGTTGGTGATGGTGATAGACTCAGACTTACCAGTACCCTTGTCAAGAGCTCCGACCTTGAGCATTCCGTTGGCATCAAGCTCAAAGGTGACCTCAATCTGAGGAACACCACGGGGAGCAGGAGGAATACCAGTGAGCTCAAACTTACCAAGCAAGTTGTTGTCCTTGCAAAGAGTACGCTCACCCTCGTAGACCTGAATCAAAACAACGGGCTGGTTGTCAACAGCAGTAGAGAAAATCTGAGACTTTCTAGTGGGGATAACAGTGTTTCTCTTGATGAGAGTGCTCATGATACCACCAGTGGTCTCAATACCAAGAGTCAAGGGGTTGACGTCAAGCAAAACAATATCACCAGTACCGTCCTCACCAGTCAAAACACCACCCTGAACAGCAGCACCGTAAGCAACAGCCTCATCAGGGTTGATACCCTTGGAAGCCTTCTTACCCTTAAAGTAGGTCTCAAGGAGCTCCTGCACCTTGGGGATACGGGTAGAACCACCAACAAGAACAATGTCGTCAACCTCGCTCTTGGTAACCTTAGCATCCTTAAGGACCTGCTCAACAGGCTTGAGAGTCTTTCTAAAAAGATCAAGGTTGATCTCCTCAAACTTGGCTCTGGTAAGAGTCTCAGAGAAATCAAGACCATCAAAGAAGGCCTCAATCTCAATTCTAGTGGACATCTGAGAAGAAAGAGTGCGCTTGGCCTTCTCGACTTCTCTCTTGAGCTTACCAATGGACTTGGGGTTAGTGGTAATGTCAACGTTGTTCTTCTTGTTGAAAAGCTTGGTAAAGTGACGGATAACTCTGTAGTCGAAATCCTCACCACCCAAGTGAGTGTCACCAGCAGTAGCCAAAACTTGGAAAAAACCGTTATCAATAGAGAGCAAAGAAACATCAAAGGTACCACCACCGAGATCGTAAACAATGATCTGTCTCTCACCGTCGGACTTGTCGAGACCATAGGCCATGGCAGCAGCAGTGGGCTCGTTAATAATACGAAGAACCTTGAGACCAGCAATCTCACCAGCAGACTCGGTAGCCTGGCGCTGAGCATCGTTGAAGTAAGCAGGGACAGTGATAACAGCGTGCTTGACCTCCTCACCAAGGTAATCCTCAGCAATTGACTTCATCTTGGTAAGAACCATTGACGAAATCTCCTCGGGAGTAAAGATCTTTTCTTCGCCAGCGAATTCGACCTTGACAGCGGGGTTGCCCTTACGGTTAATAACGTTGTAGGGCAATCTCTTGATATCGCGCTGAACAGAAGCGTCCTTGAAGGGCAGACCCATCAGACGCTTAATGTCGAAGATAGTGTTGTCAGTGTTGCTGGCGGCCTGGTTCTTAGCGGCATCACCAATCAGTCTCTCCTCGCCATTGAAGGCAACGTATGAGGGGGTGATTCTGTTACCTTGATCGTTGGCAAGAATTTCGACGCGGCCGCCCTTCATCACACCCACACACGAATAAGTCGTACCCAGATCGATACCAATCACAGGACCAGAGACCTTGTCAGTGTCGTTCTCGGCCTTAGTCTGTGACAGGAATGGCAGCAGGACTAGCAGGGAAATGTATAAAAGCACTGACCAAGAAGTCAGCTGAGATTTTAGTTTCAACATTGTGTATTTTAATGAAGAAGTGGCGATAGATGGAGAAGAAAAAAAGAAAGAAAAAGGGAAAGAAAAGTGTGGGAATCAAGCTGTATTTATACAGATCAGGTCGAGAATAAGCTGGAAGGTTCTCTGAGGACTTCGTGTCGTTTTGCGTCTTTGGAGAGCAGGCGTGGAAATTGGCGAGAAAAAAAAAAGGCCAGCTGGCATGATTATGTCATGTGGTTATAAACAGGTTAACGTTAGCGAGTCATATATACGAAGCTAGCCTTTTTGCAAAAAATTATGCCATTGGTAGAAATGAGTAGTCGCCAGTTAATTGGTCAAAATAATTCCAGTACTGGATCCCTTGAATGGACCATTCACGACAGTTAGTAGAGTAAGGACGGGCTGTTAAAATGAAGTAATTACAATGGTTTGCGGATTTGTTTAGCATGGTCTTTTCCAAGACTTTCCAGATTGTTTCCAATTCAAATCCAATATTTGAGCACAACTGGTGGACGACACATTTGTGCATTTGAACGCGTGAGGGTGTTTAATCAAGTATCCAATACTACTCCAACGCAAACGTCATATAAGGCCTTTTTTTGAACACAAGTTGCCATGGGGTAGCGTAAATTTTGGCAGAGTGATCTAGTCTCTAACCAGTTTGGCATTTACGATGCCCGTTCGAAGTTTATGGAAACTTTGCCACATAGGCTTACCTCGCTTCAAGATTGCCACTGTGCAAACCTGACTTTGATAGCGTTTGGAAATTTAAAAATTAAAAGTCCCAATCGATTCTAATCGATCATAGTTCCATTTTTTTTTTTTTTTTGTTGTTACACCCTGGTTTTCTGAATATTGGTCTACACTCGGAGAAATTTGTTATTATTACTTTATATATATACTGTTTAACTTTTTAAATGTGTATGATAGCCTGAATCCCTTGATAGTATATATCTTAGCTGTTTCCATGAGTTGAACAGCCTTCGCACTTACAGTCATCACCACACTGACACTGCCCCGGCAGTACACAGTTAGGAGCGTATGTCACATTAAGGAACTCCTTCTCGGTTAACTTTGAAATAAAATCAAAGTCGAGAAAATTGCCACTGTGTTGGTTGCTAGAAATTTCGGTTACTGGTGCCTCTGGTAAGATGCTCATCTGATCAAACTGCTCAAAACTTGAGTTTGACGAATTGTTGGACTGGTGTTTCAAGGAACAGCAAGAGGATGAAGATGCATCGTTAGAATGTTCTTGCTTGCCTCCGCAACATGAGCTCTGCTTGGGAATATTCTCATAACTTGTCGGGGTTTGCGCCGCAATTTCCTCATTCAGTCCATTCGCAATTGCCGGATAGTAGTCTTCAGACGGTGTCGATAGCAGGCTGTTATTACTGTTGTACTGCTCAATTATGCCGTTAAAATCTATGGAATTTAGGTCCAGGCCGTCAAAGCACATTGGGGCAATTATCAGGGGCGCCTTAGACGGCGCAGGAGCGAGTTCTTCTCTCACAAAATCTTCGCTCTTAATCTTAACTTTGTCTCGGAGCTGGTCTTCCAGCAGTTCGTCTGGTATCACCTCGCCTGTGAGCTTGTTTCGACGCTCCTTTTTGTACAAGCCGTTTCCAACTGATACAAACACTTCCTCAATCTCTATTGGTTTCTTTCTCTGTTGGCGTTGGAGTTTTAGGCGCACCTTCTTTATCTGGTTAATTTTAGAGCGTTCCCTGCAAGAGGGACAGTTATCGCAGTAGCACGGCCCCGGCGCACAGCAGCAGTCTGGGTTCTCTTCTACAAAACTGTTACGCTTAAGTGGCTCGATCGGTCGGGGGCTTGCAGAGTTACTGTGTGGTCTGCTTTCTATGCTGTTTTGATTTATACTGTTGGTCTCATTTTGCTCTTGATCTGAAACGACTCGAACAACGCCGCCTTTGGTGTCCACGAGTTTTTTGGAATGTTGGCCCTCAATTTTAATCACTTCAAACTGACTGCTCTTGTCGGAATCACATCCACAGTCCTTGCTAGAGCTGGCGCTGGGAGTTCCAGAAGCTGTAGATGATGTCGTCGTTTTCGTCGGTGTGGCTTCTGGAATAATTGCAATTCTTTTTGTCTCACTGGCAAGCGGCCTGCCCCGTTTCCGTACCTGCAACAAGGGCCGGTCGCAGTGGTTACATGTGGAAGATCGGTGGCCGCGAATACACGGTAAACATGCGTACTTTTCTCCCTCAAAAACTATCATTTTTAGCGGTGCTTTGGGAGTATGGACGAATGATGCGATGATATAGAACTATAAGAGTATTGTCTAAGATTTTCAGGTTTTTCAGGTTTTTTCTGAGATGTCATCAGTTTGGGAAAGTACAGTCGACGCTAATCCTAAAATGTCAAAGGTTAGGGTACACCGGCGATAGCAGCTAATGATTAGTGTAGATTATGTAATTATTAGCTAATTAATTTTAATTACAGCATCATCTGTAATAATGATGGTCATTACAAGACTAACCTTATTTGCAATTGGGGGTCCCAGCCAAATTTTGAGTCAGTTAAGTTCACCCTAACCCTTAAATCTTTTATCTTGTTTCTTCGTTCTTTTCCATCCTTTTCCTCCTTCCTTTCACTTCTTTAACATCAATTGCTGCTCAGATTATAATGTCGGTACCTAGGATATTAGCCATTAGAACGAGTGAGTTTTCCTTTCTGTCCGCTCCTTTATGCACTAGATATATCTAACCCTAGCAGTCCCTACGCGGTCGGTCTATAGATCAATCTATTCTAGACATGCCATTGGTTTAATGAGATACAACTCCACGTTGAAGCAGGAAAGCACTAAGGCAACTACCAGTCCTGCTGTCCCTACTAAGGAAACCGCACAGACTACTCCCATTGTTGCTGACAAGGCTGCTGCGCCTGCTGAGCCCAAGCTCACGCTTTGGGAGAAGGTGAAGCATGAAGCACAACATTATTGGGATGGAACTAAATTGTTGGGCTACGAAATTAAGGTCTCAACGAAACTTGTCGCGAAAATGGCTTCTGGCTACGAACTTACCAGAAGAGAGGATCGCCAGCTGCAGCGTACCATCACTGATATCATTCGGCTTGTTCCTTTCTCTATGTTTGTTATTGTTCCTTTTGCCGAATTGCTCCTCCCCGTTGCCCTGAAACTCTTCCCCAACATGCTTCCCTCAACTTACGAATCTGGCAAGGACAAGGAGGCAAAGACTAAGAAGCTCAGAAAGACCCGCACTAATGTTAGTCAGTTCCTGCGCAAAACCGTCGCTGAGAGTGGCATGAAATTTCCTGTTACCACTACCCCCGAGCAGAAGGAAAAATTTGCTTTGTTTTTTAAGCAGGTCCGGAATTCCGGCGAGGCACCTTCGAGGGATTTAGTTCTTGATGTTGCGAGACTTTTTAAAGATGATTTGGTTCTCGACAACCTTTCTAGACCACAACTTGTTGCCATGGCCAAATACATGAACCTGCAGCCCTTCGGTACCAACATGATCCTGCGTTACCGCATCCGTTACAGAATGCGCCAGCTCAAGAGAGATGACCGCGCTGTTGACTACGAGGGTGTTGAATCGCTCTCGGTTCCTGAGCTGCAGACTGCTTGTGCCTCCAGAGGTATCAAGAGTTACGGTGTCTCGCCTGCTACGCTTAGAGATGATCTGCGAGCATGGCTTGATCTGAGACTTTACCAGAAGGTTCCCTCGACTCTGCTGGTTTTGAGCAGTGCCTACTCTTACGGTGTCACTGCCGAGGGCGAGGACTCTCACTACTATGCGTTGCAGTCTGTTCTGAGCGCTCTCCCCGAAGAATTGTACCACGAAGCCGAGCTGGACATTTCCTCTGATGCTGCCACCAACAAGCAGAGACTTGAGGTTGTCAAAGAGCAGCAAGAGTTGATCAAGGACGAGAATGCCCAAGAGGAGGAGAGTGGTCACATTATTAAGGTCAGAGACAATCTGTCCCTTGATGACGAACATCCCCAAGACGTGGTGCCGCCCGCGGTTGAGAAGCCCACCGTTGACGGTGTCAAAGCTGAGGTTAAGAAGGAGGAGAAATAAATGTGTATATATAGAAAAACATTAAAATGTCATTATTTAAGAATATAAATCATCTCTTTTTTTTATTTGCTTGCTGCTGTTATCTCATCTATATTTGTATACTATCGACAAATGATAAAACCGTTAAATAGGTAATTTCCTCGAGGCTCAACTAATAATGATAATAATAATAATAATAATAATAATAATAATAATAATAATAATAATAATAATAATAATAATAATAATAATAATAATAATAATAATAATAATAATAATAATAATAATAATAATAATAATAATAATAATAATAATATACAGCGGATAAAACGGGAATTTTTCAGCGTTTCAACTACACAAAACAAAGTCACGTGAAAATATTTATAGTATATGTGTAATCAGCTAGTCATTTGTATTACGTGATAAATCCCGATCGCAACGACAGCTTTAACAACATGGCACTTCGCTCGCTCTGACCAACAACCTGCGCACCACGAGAACACACATGTCTTCTTACGAAAGCTCCGACTCTGACGACAATGACAGCGCCACAGTTGTTTATACGAACGGGTTGTATGCTGATTCCCTACGGCCTGGCCGAGACTCCAGCAGTGCCGCCACGCCACTCATACCGCCGCGCATGCGGAAACTGTACCATCTTGTTGGGCTGTTCGGGCGCAACCTGGGCGTGCTGGATGAACCCGACGAGCATAAAGTAGAGGTAACAGAACAGAAATTTTCGGCTGATTTTGAGGCGGCTCAATTGAGGGAACTGGTAGAGGAGCTGAAAAATGAGGAAGAGATACCATTTCCAGAAATCAATGGACAAGCAAGTACCCATGCCCAAGGAGCCAAGTCAGAGCAGAATGACACTTCGGTCGTGAAAAGTAAAAAGGAATCGAAACTAAAAGGAAAGGGACTTGCTTCAAAAGAAAACAACGGGCATGCGGTGCATTCACGCGCGCGATCACAGTCATATCGGCGAAAAAGTTTGCGGGACGTGTCATTACTATTTGATTCAGCCCTGACGTTTGAACGAACGCTGAATGAAGTCAACCAAGCTCATTTATTTCGAACATTTTTTACAATCAACACTGAGTTTCAGGAGGAGCCGGTCTATGTTAGCGAAATTCAGCACAACAAAGTCAATTCGCAGTTCAATGAGTTCGACTTGTCAGCAACGGCGATGAAAAAATCAAAAATTAGTCGCCGGTTTGTGCTGACACTTTGGGGCAAGTCGCAAATCCAAACGACATATCGGCGTTTGGTGTGTGAATATGTTGATTTGGGTGAATTGGTGTATATGGGGACCAACATTTCATACGAGTATCCGAAGAATTCAGTAATCCTGGTTTTAACGGACGGATACTATTTGCTTCCCAAGACATTTAAGCAATTGCAAATAGCCCAGGTTAGCAGATCTGGAAGCGAATTTTTTGATACGCCAACTGAGTCGACCTGCTCGTTTAATTCAATTATGGCCTTGAGCAATATCCAACAATGCATTGTCGATTCGGAAACAACTAAACGCGGCGCGGCGGCACATATCTCAGCAATGATAAACAATAAAACAGTGCTTTTCAATCTGCGGAAGAACAAGCAGCAACTCGCGCATCGTCTCAGTATTCTTAACAAGAGTCTCTTAGCTGAACAGCAGAGCATTGCTGAAATCACCGGCCGTCTGTGTGAAACCAAGGCATCTATTCTAGCTCGACGTGAATATATTGCTACTCAACTAGCAAAACAGCGCAAGGAGCGACGCGAAAGCATTGTCACGGTATCAAATATTTTAACCGACAAGACCGTCACATCCACCTTCCAGTTGCAAGCGCAGCTCGAGAAGGTACGTATTGCAAACGACCTTAACGACATTTTTGTCATAGATTTGATCCCAAATTTTGGCTTCAAATTCACTATCTGCGGTGTACCGCTGCCTGATTACACGAACCGTCAGCCGTCGGCGCCGCAGATCTCTCAGGCTATAGTGAAGACGCTTGGTGCCAGTGAGGACGACTTGATTGCAGCGGCATACGGGTTTGCTGCTCAGCTGCTTACGCTTTTGTCTTACTATTTCGAGGTGCCCCTTCGCTATCCGATCCAGCCGTATGGCAGTCAGTCATTTATTATTGACCCCGTAAGCGTGATCCAAGGCTCGCGCACCTTCCCACTGTGGACACGCGGGTCGCTGTATTTCAGGTTTCAATACGCATCGTTCCTTTTCAACAAGGATATTGAGCAACTTATGTGCTCGCAGCGCCTTTCGGTGCTTGATCTCAAGCCAACGCTGGCAAACTTGAAAAATTTACTGCTCGTACTGAGCACGGAGCCGACTGGAAAGATTATGTAAGCGGGCTCCTTCAGCTTAACTTCCCAACTGCATCAAAACATGAGCACTTTCCACCATTCATGAGGATACTCCGTCGCTTCTTTGCCAGCATTCGGGCCTCTCGATCTATATAGCACCACCCCCCATCTAATGATATAATGACATCACCTAGTAAACCGTACATTCCAACTACCCCACCGCACAAAACTCAGTTGCCATCAGGCGAGTCTGCTTCGTCGCGGTCAAAAAAGTTCACGGGTTTTGAAGAAACCCCCTACAGCATCAAGAATAGACGCGGCGCGGCGGTCGCGCAGACTGCATCAAAGGAGCCTCAATTACAGCTAGAAGTAAATGACTCCGTTCAGTTGGATCAGCCAGAGTTTTCGCTTCAGCCGCGGTTGTTTTCGCCGACGAAACATTCGCCGGTCAAGTCTCCATCCAAGCTGCGAATGATGTCGACGAGTCTGGAGAACAACAATGATGATGAGGACGACGGCTATGTAAGTCCCTCGCCGAGTAAGAAAGCACCGCGCACGCCGTCCAAACCGCGTGTACTCCGCAATCGCGACGAATTAAACCAGAGTGCTCGTAAGCGCGCGTACCAAGTGCTCATGGACAGCCGCAACGGTGACGAGTCGGTTGAAGAATCGGAAGTTGCCTTAGCAGAGAAGATTATTGAGGAGTCTTACGAGGATGAAGGTGATAATGATGATGAATATATTCCGGAGAAAAAGCGCGCCCCCGCTTCTACCTCATCCAGTCCCCGCCGCAGCGCGATCAACTCGTCGCGGCAGAGCAACAAGAGTCCCAGTGCACCATCGCCAAAGAAGCCACGGAAGCAGGCTGCTCGTCGTTCCACTACGGCAACGTCTAGTACGAGCGCCAGCACGAATGGCGAGCTAAGTGATGAGGATTTCAAGGGCACCGACGACATGGCGGCGTTATTTCTTGACGGCTACGAGGGCTACTTTGACCAACATAAGACCCGCGAAAAGATCTCAACTACGCCATTTTCGCGGGCACCAACAATTGAGTTTAGCGAGTTTATCAGCTACGTGGACCAGTCGCGCGGATACTTCAAAGATTCCAAAGACTTTTTGACATCATTATACCGAACCATGTTCACGCAGTGGTTCTTTGAGCTCTCTCAAGGTTACTCGCTACTCTACTATGGCATTGGCTCCAAGCGTAATTTGCTGTTGGAGTTTGTCACAAGCACCATTCCAGAGAGTGTACCGGTGCTTGTTGTGAACGGCTATAACCCTGCGACAAACTTTAAGGAGCTGCTCAACTCGCTGATACATATTCTTGTTGATGACAGCGTAACAAAACTGCCAAAAAACACGCCGGATCTTTTGCAAACTGTTGTACGACACCTTGATTTTAAACGCAAGAGCCAGTCCCGGTCACACGACTTTGCCGAGCTCAAGCTGCCAAAGGTTGTTATTCTTATTCACAACATTGACGGCGAGTCTCTAAGATCCGACAAGTCGCAGTCCTATCTCTCGACGCTTGCCTCCATACCTGAGGTTTGGCTTGTAGCAAGCTCTGACCACATCAATGCGCCTGTCATGTGGGATGCGGCCAAGCTGGCGCTCTACAATTTCCTTTGGCATGATCTGACCACCTACGACTCGTACGCAGTGGAGACCTCGTTTGAGGACCCGCTTTCGCTTGGAAAGATTCGCACGGCTGCAGGCAATAAGGGTGTCAAATATGTTTTGTCCAGTTTAACCCTCAAGGCCCGTGGCCTTTATCGTGTGCTTATTTGTCATCAAATTGAGACCATGACCAACGAACTCCATGGAACCGGCAATATTGAGGATCAGCGCAATACTCCCGGCTCGGTACAATTTGGCATTGAGTTCAAGCTGCTCTACCAAAAGTGTGTTGAGGAATTCCTTGTGAGCAATGAGCTTAACTTTCGCACCATGCTTACAGAGTTCCTCGATCATAAGATGGCGGTCCTTACAAAGGACTCAAGTGGCACAGAAATAGTCTATGTGCCGTACACAAAAGAAACCATTGAGAACATTCTTGAACAGGATCTCATTGACTAAATATATAATGCAACTACAAAAAGTATTCGTTTTTTTTTTGTTTGTTTTTATTTTTTTGTAAATGAAATAATGTATGTATTTTGTTTAGTAAGGCTTGAACCGTTTTTCCTTCTTGTTCTTTTTGTCCTTTTTGTGTTTTTTGTCCTTTTTTTCTTTCTTTTCCTTCTTTTCCGTCTTCTCCTCAGCGGCATCATCATTGTCCACCTCCATAGCATCCTCAGTGCGCCAGGGAGTAGCGGAAAAATAGCCCTTGGAGCAATCCAGACCATCAGCCTTCCACACCCTGACAACGCCATCCTCACCACCAGAGTAAACAACCTGTGAGCGGTCATCAATGTACAGTGATCTAACCACTTCTTCGCCGTGGCCGCCTTGGAACACTAGACGGTTAGAGAGATCTGGTGTCTCGTTCAAGAAGGGAATTAACGAAAAGCTTTGCGCAGCCTGATCTTCTTCCGGGTGACTACCAACAGCAACGTAACCGGGACACATGTCAATGACGTACTCGCAACCCCACGGCTGGCGCACATCGCCAAACTCGACAGGTGCGGGCTCCGGGACGTTTGCGTCGGGGTCCGCTACCTGGTAGACGGACAGTGTCTCCATGTGTGACAACGCGTACAATCTCTTCTCTGCCAAAAAGCCGGTCGAGTGGATAGACGCGCCATGGTTTATGGTCTGGTATACAGCTTCATCCTCATCAGCAATAGTAGTGTTGTAAACATTCACAAGTCCGTCAGTAGAGCCTGAAAGTAGCGCGTTCACATCGGTGGGGTGAAATTTAATTTCCGTAACATCATCATTATGCGAGTCAACATACGACACCGCGGGCTCGCTGGATCCTCCGCGCAAGTCAAAAATGTGTACACCGGCGTCGACGCCAACAAGCTCTGTGCCAACTGCCACACGCTGTTGCAACGCATCTACCGAAAGAATAGGCATTGGCTTGTCGTTCTTCTTGCCAAAATTCTGTGGAGGTAAGACGCGAAATTCAGCTTGGGCCCGATTACTGTTGCTCACGCGAAAATCCCATAGGCGAATTTCGCCAGCATCGCTGGTCGATACAACAGTGTTTGCATCAACAGCCTTGAGTCCGGTAATTGATGAGCCGGCACTGTGTGCGCCTTCAATGACGCGCAGCGAGGGCGAAGTCTTGAATGTGAGAGGATCATACGCGAGTAGATGGACCGCGTTGTTTGACATAGAGGCGACAAGGCCTTGGCTAATGGGGGCCAGATGAAACACATAGTCACCACTGGTGCTGAGTGGGTTTTCGGCAAAGGGCATAAATGTTTTGCTCATTATTGCAAATGCTAATGATGATAGTGATGCTGGCAACGATGCTGGTGACAAGTCCGAAAGTGTTGACAAAATAATAAAAAGTAAAAAGAAAAAAAAAAATTCAAGACAAAAAAATAAAGTCCCAAATCCAGCCGTACGTCCCGGATAATAAGAATCCCCGGAACGTGATAAAGAAAAGAAAGAACAAAAATTGAAATTTCATTGCAATATAAAAACACCCAGTTTAAACTAATTGTATTTAAACCACTTCAGTATACTTCATTATAGATTTGCCGTTCAGTATGGAAATCCTTATTTGTTGCTTGCCATCAAGACGTTTAAGCGCTGGTTTTTTTGTTGTCAGTGCCGGAAGTAGGTTGTCCATAGTCAGCGAGAAAGAGTCGTTTCTAATATCTTCACATGTAGAAAAGTTATAATTGGATAACGATATTCTTTGGAGCAATTCATGCTGGTCAGACTCAAATACTATTATTGAAGAACACGATGTGGCCTGAGCAGATGCAATCGAATGATTTTGCTTAGACTCTTGAAGTAAAGCTGTTAAGTTATTTTTCTCCTGTGGCGACCTCAACTCAATAATAGCATCTGGAACCAAGGGAATGCCATTTTTAATGTCGAAAGAATCGGATTCGAGTTTAATATTGAGTGAAGGTGATTTAGGCTTAGTGCTTGGTGATTTCAGTGGTGAGTGCTTTAACTGGTTCAACTCCACTCGCGATATCACAACGGAATCTTGTGTGCAGACCTTTTCTGGATCATCAGTCATTATAAATTGGTTGTCATTTTGTGTTTCGTCATTATCACTCAAATCGACTTTTTTTGCATTCTCTGCGCTATCGCCACAGTAACCAAATATCTTATCAGCAACTTCATCATAGTCGCTTGTGCTTGATTCCAAGTATGCCTTGATCCTTTCATTTTCATTTTCCTTCTGCAGATTCTCGTTTATATTAATAGCTGTCGTTAGAACCTTTCCATTCACCTTATTATTGCTATCAATCAAGTTTCCAATGTGATCGTGCTGAATGAAATTCTTTGCTGTATTCATGTACACTCCAAAATGTTTTGAAGGATATTGTTCATCACTATCCACACAGTTCCAGCCTCGCTTAGTTCCTTTTTTCAGCATCGGATTACCATATAAAGGTATAATGGCTTTGGGTCGGTCTTCTTTTGAGAGTGTCGTCGTGCCAAGTGCAGGTATTGAATACGCGGAGTCTGCAAAGCCAGCTTCGTTCCATAGAGAATCAGCAATCCCATCAACGGACTTTGAATCTGCTGAAGTATTAGTCTCGGTGTTTATCTCGTCATCTTCTCCTATTAGTTCTTTTTCTTTAGCTTCTTGTTGAAGGGCGAAGGTAGATTCGTATTCCTCGCGCTCATGATCAAATCGAAACTCGGTGCCTGAGCAAATCTCTCCAAAGAGCTCTTCCATTCGAAACTTTCTGGTACCAGACACACCGTGGTCAAAGGGATAAACTTGCTTAGGCCGAAAAAGCTTGATTAAATTAAATATCTCTTCAAATGATGAGTGTCGCGAAAAATTATACCTGATGTGGCAGGGAAGCAGTTGAGTTTTATCAGAGTTGAGAATGTATTGTTCATTTATTTGTTCATCGTAGATATTATAGTTGGCCTTAGTGAACGGTCTCTTGTCGCGCGGAAGTTTATACACTTTCAATGGGTTTCCCTTGGCATCTTTACCTTCCATTGTAGAAACATCAATAGATAAGTTTATCGCTTGTGGTTGGTTCCGCTGTGCTACCCATTGAAGATCGTTAGCAACGCAAACTTTTGCATGCACTACGCCATAAATCTCTCGAGTAAGACAAGGACATTCAGGCTTGCATGATCTAAATCGAGTGAGTTTTGTTGTAAGGCAAGCCCTATCTTCATCATAGTGACAGATTTTTCCAAGGTTTTCATTTGAACTCGGAGTTGTGAACAATGGACCATAATCGTAGATAGCCGGGTCAGATATTCTTTGAAATAATTGATAAGCCTCTTCGTTCACATGCACCTTTATACCAAAGTGAGCATACAGACGCAGAAACACATCTTCATATCCTTTCGTTGTGAAATAGAACAAAAATATCGTATCAGGAGGATAGGTCTCTATTAGTTTAATAAGATCGGTGATAGTATCAGCATTAGGGCGAAGACGACGGTGGTTTAGTCTATCGCGACAAATCATTTCAAAGTAAATATTATCAAGAACTTTAAAGCCGTGTAAGTAAGGATAGAGAGTTCGATGATGTTGTAGGTAAGTCAAAACCCATGGTTCAACTACTTTGTGTTAGTAAGTCGTCAACAAAAGTCGGTATGAGAGCACTTACTTCTGGCATCACCAGTGTAGAGCACGGATTTGCCATTTCCCTCAAACAGAAACATGACAGATCCGGGGCAATGGTTTGCCTTGAACGGGTTAGCAAAAGTCTAATAAAACACAGGAGAGAAGCATACGTCAAATAAAGTCACTGTAAGCTTGTAAGAACCTATGTCAATAACTTGGGGTACTCCAACTGGTAATACTCTCTAACGCACAACAGTTAAAATCGCGAACATTTTCCTTTCATCGTGGAGTACTCACCAGTATATCTGTGCCTCTTTGCTTATTCTGGAGATGCGTAAACTTTTTCTTGGTCTCCATGTCACGCTTCAAAGACTTTTTCCGAGGTCTACTTCTCGCTGAGAGTACAAGCTTGAATGGTGGTGTTAGCGATCAATTGTCCGTCTGTGTAGTTGCAAAGACTAACGTACTTCTTTTGTGGCCGCGCTGCAAAATGTCAAATTACACACGCCCTTATTTTCCAATCCTTCAAGATGATCAGAGTGGTAATGAGAAAGAAAAATAAATGTTTGCATCTTCACGCCCTTTTTTCCCTTGAAATAGTCAACTGTTATACGCGTCAGAAATAAATTTTTTTTAGCAAAGAGTGCTTCCATCAATATGCGTTCTTACCTCTGAGCTCGGGAAACTCTTGAATATAGCCGCAAAAGTTCTACAAAGCAAGATTAATAAATAAAATAAACCATTAATACAAGGGATAAATTGAATATGACATACCATTTTTGGCAGGGTCCTTTTTAGTCGGGGTAGCAAGGAACGCGCTGATACACGATCATTAGGAGCCTTGGGTTCGAGAAATTTTTATAGATAAAAATGGACACAAGACGCGCGTAGAGAAAGCTGATTTAAGAAATACTGGTCACGTGGAAACGTCTAAATATTTAAAAAAAAAAAATGTTGCTCCTTCTTCTTGATCAAACAAGCTTAGCAAAGGGTTCTAAAAACAAAAAGATCGTTTGAGCAGGATGCTAAGAACCTGACTTGACCAAGCGGTGCAGTCCTTCCGCCATGCTCAGGGCTGGAATATCTCTGCTGGATTGCTCCCCTCGAGTGTTATTCCACTACTTAATGCACGGCAAGCACGAAGATTACTCTTTCGGCTCAAAATGCAGACCCTGAGATTCGAAACGGACACCACTTAGCTACATTGCTGACTAAACCAGAAATGCAAAGCTTCTACCCATTCGACCAGATGCCATAACAGCGAAAACATTCTTGGCCACATCAACCAGTTCCTAGTTTTTGAGAAGTTATGAATAATTCTTCATAAAAGAAAAACGTCCTGGCCGTCCTGGGATGACGTTAAAAGCACCCCGTCTTTGGATGACGATAAACTCATCATTTATCCAAAAGGACGATACATCATACGGCAGATGTCCTGGGATGACGTTAAAAGCACCATTTATCCAAAAGGACGACTACTGATACGGCAGTGAATGAGCATTATTAGCCTCATTCTGAGAATCCCTTGATGCTTCCATTTTTTCTGTTGAAGAGATGAATCCGAAGTGGTTCACGACAAAAACAAATCGACAATTCGACAGAATGTCAAATGAAGACGACAATTTTATAACATGGCATATCTGAAGCCTGAATTGTAGACAGCTCAACGAGCTTGTCCAAATTTAGCGACAAAGGTAAACTGAAACGACAGATCCGAATCCTGGAAACAGGACTTCACCACCCTCCAGGGGGTGCTTGAAGATGGTGAAAATTTTTCAACAGATTACGTAACTCACTACTCCGGGTAATCCTTGAGTAGTGAGGTGATTTGTTGAACACTGAAGATGACAGAAAGTACGTGGGTAACCCATTACTAGTCCAGAGCCACGATTTATTGTTGGTTTCTAGATATCGAGAGGTGAATGCCCCTCACAAACACACCGCCATTAAGACTCTTTCTTAGGAGCCCTTTCAAACCCATTGTGGATTATCACTCTCCGACGTTTTAAAAAAAAAAGATTTTTAAAAAAAAAGCCTTTTTTATTAGGAGGTCTGGTACTAACGAACTAGTATTAGGACGAGAATTCTCAACAATTCAGGCAATGGTTAAGTATACATGGCAATTAAAGCGAAAGCTCACAAAACGGAAATTAAATGAACATCGGTCTTCAAGATTATGAGACACTGTCTATATAAATATCACACGGTAGTGATCCCTTTTATAAATAATCTTGTATAATATGCCGGTTGACCGGACACAAATAATCAATCAATATATATTCAGTTTATTGTCCTTACAACTTATTTACCTATAGATAGAAGACATTTATTTCAGGTTTGTTGTGACCCCCATGTCTGGGGCTCTATGCTGTTTGCTTTTTGGTCTGTTCGCTTTTGATGGCGCCGAATTCTCCACAAAATCGGGCTTGTGTGGCAAGAGAAACCCGTCAGGATCGTCACTGAGGTAGTGTGGCACAGTGGGAGGGGCAATCCGGTAAAACCTTGACAAGCTATGCAGTTACGCTAACTATCAGGTGGGAGGGCGCGGGGCCGCGCACGCATCCCAGAATTGGGACCAACTTGAGCCCAGCAGTTTAGTCACGTAGTAACGGTCGAGACGGCCAGTCGCAACTAATTTGCAAAATTAGCTTCGCTGTTGGGGAAATAATCAATCAATCAATTAAAAAAGGCAAAATATTTTCAAAAAGAAAAAAGGCAAAATAATTGAATTCACTTATCAAATAAATTGATAAATAAATAGATAATTATATTATAATAAAATCTACGGATAAAAAGCCATCAATTCCACTTGTATAAACATTGTTGGTAAGTCGTATGTCATATGCAATATAGCATATGTTTTATATGGCAAGTATTACATAGAAAATATATGGAGATTTCGACGCCGCCAAATATCAAATTTCCTTATATAGGCTGAAAGAATTAATTTTGTCAATCTCACTAAAATAAGAGTTAAATCTATTTTTTTTTTATATATATATTTTGTTGTTGTTTTTTTTTGTTGCGTAACTTCTAGGTATTAGCACAGTAAACAGATTTTCAATCGATTTATTAGAAAAAAATTCATTTTGTTTCATCTAGCACAAGTTTTTAATACTACTTTATAAAACCTTATTTAATCTTATGTATTTAAATGGACTCCAAAATGTTGGCAATGACAGAAAGGATACTGTGGATAATGTCACCAAGGGTACCGAGAAGGCTGAACTTGCCACCAGCATCGGAAATAGCCTGGATCTGGTTGTAAATTTCCTTAACCAGAGCAAGGACTTGAGATGAACTACTGCCTTGGGAAAGAAGAGTAGCCAGAGTGCCGACAAAAGCGCTGAGACCAAAAACAAGAGATTGAAGACCAGTCTTAACAAGCAAGTTTTGGATTTCACTACCAACACCAGTAGCGGGGACATAACTCTTAATAGCGGTTTCGACCTGGTTTAAATAAGAACTAATATTAGTTAAAATGGCTGCAACCTGGTCGCCATCAGAGGAAACATTAAGACCAAGAATAGATTTGAGACTATCACCAAGGAGACTAGTGCTCTGGCTCAGAAGAGTTCCAAGATCGGGAACAACAGTAGTATCTGCTCTCTTAGTAATGTTGTATCCTTCGGGGATTTCTCTCTTAGTAAGATTGTAACCCTCAGAACTTGCTCTTTTAGCAACTTTGTAGCTCTCAGGCATGTCTCTCTTAGTAATGTTGTTGCTTTCAGGGATGTCACGAGCCATAATAATAGTTTTATTTGCTTCACCATAAGGACGGGGGTTGGGAATGTTATTAGTTATAGGCTGAGCATTAGCGAAAGCAATTGGTCGGGCTTCAGCAATGGGAACTGCACTGGCAATAGCAGCAAAAGTGCCAGCAAGAATGATTTTGTTGATAGTGACCATTTTTATAACAATTATTGAGAAGTTTCAAATAAATCAAAAAATAAATAAAGGTGTAAAGAGTAAAAGAGATGAAAACTGATTGATGAGAATAGAGAAGAATCTGTTAATCAAGAGAAATTTGCTTCAATTTATAATTTTTTTTTAAATATATGCAAATCATTAGAATCACTGCAGACAAGCCTATTCTGGTTTATTGTAAAGACTTTTATTGCTGTTGTGTGAAAACACATCAGAGATATCTACAGTGTGTTAGGTGATTTGATGATTCAAGCTTTCCGAGCTTGGGACTTATGAAAAGAAATTTTGAAAATGTGCCAGAATAAAATTTAAGTAGGTATATCAACTACAGTGCTGATCCGCATTTGCCAATCCTCAAATCTGTTGTTTTGTTAAAATGGAAACATCTGACGGGGTCATCGAATTATATTACCAGTTTACAATACATGTAAACTTTTCAAATACTATCGTATACCAAAAGAAAATTACACCAATGCGTACTTTATAATTACAGGCACTCCAGTGCTTTAATTGGCATTGATTGCTACTTTAGAATACATTAACGCGAGCTGTTGTGAAATTTATTGTTTTCATGACTTGAAAATCACTTATACATTGTAACTTTACTCTGTTTCTCGAACAGGCAAATTTGTTTAGTGAAGAAATGAAATCTGGGTTCCTGATGTAACCAAAATTATGAAGGATTCTCATTAGCACTTGTCAAATTGTGTGTTTTGTCTTGCCTAATCCTTCTAAGCAATAGCAATACATTTTCTTTATGGTTTGACTGATCAGCGTACCCGTGTGTCTTTGATAGGTTAGCTTATTTTGAAATTGGTAAAAAGGAAATCTTTTATAGCACCCCGTTGTTACTAATGCAACACTATCTATATTTTCTTGGTTTTCATGACTTCTTGTTTTCTTGGCTCTCAAGGCACCGAAGCCCAGCCGCCAATTTTGAATTTGGAGTATATGAGTTTGCCAGCATTTCTCCCAGCTTCACAATCTCAATAGAATTAAGGTTTTAGCACGAGTTTCTACAGGTCTGGTATTTCAAAGTGTATATAGGCTTGTGGAATCTGGTAGCGGGTTGTATGCAGCTATCACCTGTGTCAAATAGCTTTATATAGCCGGATTTTCAATATTTCTGCACTGAAAAACAAAAAAAAACGCATACATGCTATTTGACAGTTTTTTAAGCTTCAAAAAAGCAATGTAAAAAAAAGAGAGATCTCTGTGATTTTTTTTTTTTACAAAGCTTTCTAGCTTTTGATTGGTGTCTCTGAATTTCACTCTTAAAACTAACTACAAGTTTTTTATACACTTGTGAAGCCATTCTTTCTCTGTCTAAAGCGTAAGAAACTAAATGTATACTTTGCTATCAAAAATGAAATAATTTGCTGGTAGTATTCCGTTGGGCTTGATATGAAAATTTATGAAGCTGCTGTAGAAGCTTCCGTGATTCAATATTATCAAATATTAAGTCTAAGTTTTTCTTGTTTGTTTGAAGATCGTACTATTTTATGTTCTTACTTATATTTATTAACAACCACTTCTAGTTGATTCTGTCATTCAGTTAGATAATTTTAAATGATCTGCGCTTGATAATATCAGGTTGTGCGCTCACTTCTGGTGTGTGGTCAACTTTCCTGGACTCCGATGAATACAACCATAGAAATTTTTCAACTGTTTGTTTTCAATTTATTTACTTTTACTAATTGTATGAAAAGAAAATTGTTTAAAAATGGTTAAATAAGAAAATGGTGCCGCACCTTCATCAGAAGAACAACAAAGAACCCGACGACTGGCAATTCAACAATCAGAAAAAGGTTGCCACCAGGTTGAGATTTAAGTATTTACTGGAAAGTTGAAGTAGCAGGCATCAAACACTACTCAAGACAAAATTTTAACTTCTGCCAATGTTCAAATTTCAGTGGAAAAAAAATAAATATAAAATATAAGTGAAAGAAAAGCAAACCAACTAAAAAACTAATCATTTTTCTGGCTCGCGAATGAGCGTTAAAAAAGTAGTTTGAAATTGGTAGAGATACAAGAGTATAGTCTGAACCAAGGTTAAGTTCGACGTGCTTATACAAACAGCTTAATCCTTAATAAAATCAAACCCTGACAGGGACATTAGTAAAAATTGAAAAAATTCAGAAAAAATATTTTTAAAGCTAATAAAGTGAAATGATCAAAACAGAGTCTTTGAACTTTCTCTAAACCAGTTATCGTTATTTTGAAACTCTGTCAAACGCGAGAAAATCTTGAGGATTTTGAGTAATAATAATATTCAAAAGTTTAGGGGCATATTAAACAAAAAGTTTGTTCTCACGAAAATTGCGGAATTTCAAAAAAACAAGAAAAATAATAGATTGGACATATTAGTATTTATGTCAGGCCCATTCGGGACAACATACTTATTGATCTTGAATAAGCGCGGATAAATCCTGAACGCTACCCCTAAATTTGGTGTTTTCTTTATAACTTGTAATTACATATAGGAGCAACAAAATAATTATAATAGTGCTGAAGTATAAGCTAGTCATTTAATATTAAGTGCCTGAGCAACAGGAGCATTTTCAAAGAAAGCAGCAGTCAAAATACGGGATGTGGTACAGTTTTCAAAGTGTAGACGGCTCTCTATGGCTCAACTACTATTGCTCAATGCTATTCAAAAATGGTGCTGTGGTTCCGCCGGTTCCTGGTCTAGAAGATGTTTTGTCTTTTTTCCTTAGAAAAGTTTTTAGTTCCTGTTTTCAACTACGCCAGCCATAAATACTTATCAATCTGTATTATTTAGTACGATACACATACTTCGTCTAAGTCTTTCACAGTGCTATTATAAAAATCTGGTACGAGTGCCTTTAGGCGATCCAAAAACAAAAAGTATTAATTGATAGAAAATCAGATGCCTTTAAACTTCGATAAATACAAAATATTAATAATTTGTAGTAATCTCAAGTTAAAGCTATTCATTAGTTGTTAAAATTAGAGATTGAAAATTTTGTTTTGTATAAACAAATATACAGAGTCATATTGTTAGATATTGACCAAAAATTACAGCATATTTTCTGTGACCTGAAAGAATACAAGTATGTATAAGATTTTATAATCCAGCTGTTATTATTTTCCATGCACGTGTCAGCACTTTGTATACATGTTAGCAATAAAAGAAAATAATTCATGTTTGAATTACATCTTTCATGTTTGAATTGTGAATAACTTCACAGAACAGAAATTCTTTTGAAAAAAAAAAACAGAAATCAAAACTTTTACTGCTGAACTATAAGTATACTGTATGTGGCTCTCTATTAAAAGTAAATACCTCATAAAGTGACCAATATCTCACAAAACCATGTGTTACCAAAAGGTTTTTACAAGTTTAGTTTTCGGGTAAAAATTGAAATCAAAATAGAATAGTGTTACTAATTAAATGGGCTCTTTTTGACATTGTTGGGGCTTTGCTTTAAAAATGTACTCACTTAGGAATCACTGTTTCTGGCTTTCTAATCGAGTCTCTAATAATAATCCACCATCATGCTCCTTGCGTTCCTGCATCACTCTGTCTCAAAATAGAGATTGAATCAAGCCCTGAGATAACTGCTTTCATTTTAACTTTTGATGATGATATTGATGATAACCATCTTAACAATGAAATTTACAGCTAATAGTTTATTAATTCATTTTAATGACAGTGTCATTTATTAAGTTTCGTGATCGGGTAAACTTTCTATTTAAAATAACCCTTTTCTAAAGGGAGTCATACACTTACTAATATTCTAGATTTTTTCTCCTGTTTTGTTAATTTTCCGGAAAAAAAGAACAAAAGATTGTTTGCACTTGTTCCGACACCCACTAAGCTCCCTATGACGGCCTAGGGTTTAAAAAGTGATCTGCATTAACAATAGCAACAACATCGGTCAAAGGCACTTTGCTCTTAAAAGATTTTGTCAGTCTTTCATTTTAACCGAACGCATACCCACAATGGTTTATCTTTTGTATACCTAATCCTTTAAATATTTGACAGTCTTCTAGATTTGTGAACTTTTGTTTTCTATAACCAGGTACAGGTGTTATTGTATATGCATTGGCATGACATCCCATAATTTTATGAAAACGTAGATCCCGGTGCCTTACGTTACATAGGAAGCAACAAGCCATATGACCAAAGGGTATTGATTTTCTTAAAACAAAGTACCAACACGTTGCTCTATAAAGACAAAAGATTTTGTGTGGTGCAAATTAGAGATTCAAGACAGTGTGTTGTTGTTGTTGTTTTTTTTTGACGTGTGTCTCTATTCTATCATCTAGACGTTACATGAAGACATTAAATGCAAGTGTGTGTCCATAGAAAACATTTAATTAAGAAAAAGCTTGTTTATTGCTAAACTAAATGATATATAAATGGATACCATGTGTTTGTTGTCTGAAATTTTAGGAAAAAACTTACAAACGACAAAAACAAAACCTCAATATAACTATCAATAACATTAGTATTAGATAATAAATAAAAGGGTTTAATCTCCAGGCAATAAAAGATTTTTCAGAAAATATAAAGTAAAAAAAATAAGAATACAAAGAATACTTTTTTTGTTGAAAACTCGTCTCAAGAATATAAAAGCTGCTAGGGTAGAGTTAACTGTAACTTTAGAAATTACGATAGCAACCAGTTTATCTAGCTCTCTATTTTCCCAGACATGAATTAAATATTTCAGCACGCAATGATGTAAAATCTTTGATTTAGATATTTGAAGAAACCATGATATACATTAAACTGTAAGGTAGGTATTAGAGATTTTTAACTTGTTTGATCAGCCTTACCATTAACAAAGAACGTGTGGTAAGGGGTTTAACTACAACAAAACTAAGTCGTGGTGTTGTATCAGGAAAAAACAGAAAATCAATATTGAAAATAACTCTCAACCAGTCTTGCTGGAGAATTGAAAGTACAACCCTTTCGAACGTATTCAACTGATTTCTGTTGATACCAGTAAATAATATCTCTCCAAATTATAGTTATAAGACTGTTTATTGTTCCAATATCAAAAAATTATAAAATGAAACAAATTAAAAAACAATAAAAAAGATTAACAAAAATATGAATAAATCATTTAAATCTCAAAACTTGCTTCGGCAAAGCTGGTCAAGTGGTAGTTTTAACAGGTACTTGAGTTTTGACATTTGATTGCGCCAAGTTCTCTACGAACTTAGCCCGTGTGCTAAAGGAAATCCTATAAAATCCACACTTCCGGTTGTATATCTCATTGAAATGGCAATCTGGTAAAACTGGTAAAGCTCGTAAATTTTGTACTAGCTATGTTGTAAAGTTTTTCATTGGTTGAGTAAATGCGGTAGTCAATCAAAAAACATGGCTACCTCTCCAAAACCTTGCTATCAGAGAGGCGATGAGATCAAGAAAAAGAGGGGGTTCAAGGATGACAACCACCACTGTTTTGAAATTAAGAAAAACCAGGAGCGCAACTTCGAGAAAAAAATGATAATAATAATAAGAAAAAGACTTTTCTCAACCTGTCATGCTGGAGGGTACAAAGCGCGAAATTTATGAGTGTAATTATCTGGTTTCTAGTTTTTGTGGTAAATTCTACCTTCGCTAAAGACTTTGAAAAGCAAGAGATAACAAAAAAGTTGGGCCCAACCGGGAATTGAACCCGGGACCTCTCGCAATCGTGCTTAGAAACCCTAAGCGAGAATTATACCACTAAACCATCGGGCCAACTTATTAATTTAAAGCATTTTGTGTATTATATAATCTAATGTGGAATTAAATGCATAACAACAAACACGTCTTTTTTTTTTGTTTTAGACGTTTTGGGATGACGCTAAACTCATCTTTTATTCAAAAGGACGACTACTGATACAGCAGTGAATGAGCATTATTAGCCTCATTCTGAGAATCCCTTGATGCTTTCATCTTTTCTCTTGAAGAGATAAATCCGAGGTGGTCCACGACAACAACAAAACGACAATTCGACAGAATGTCAAATGAAGACAACAATTTTATAACAAGGCATACCTAAAGCTTAAATGGTACCCGGCTCAACGAGCTTGTCCAAATTTAGCGACAAAGGTGATCCGAAACGACAGATCCAAATCCTGGAAACAGGACTTCACCACCCCCAGAGGGTGTTTGAAGATAGTGAAAAAAAAAATTGTCAGATTACGTAACTCACTTATCCGGGTAATCCTTGAGTAGTGAGGTAGTTTGTTGAACACTGAAAATGACAGAAAATACATGAGTATTACCAGTCCAGAGCCACAATTTATTGTTGGTTCTTGGATATCGAGAGGTGAATGTCCCTCACAAACACACCGCCGTTAGGACTCTTTTTTAGGAGTCTTTACAAACCCATTGTGGGTTATCACTCTCCGACATTTTCAACTTTTTTAAAAAGACAGTTTTATTAGAAGGTCTGGTACTGACGAGCTAGTATTAGGACGAGAATTCTTAGCAATC
Source organism: Geotrichum phurueaensis (assembly GCA_030558065.1). NCBI lineage: Eukaryota > Fungi > Ascomycota > Dipodascomycetes > Dipodascales > Dipodascaceae > Geotrichum > Geotrichum phurueaensis. Next base: position 51,531 of record JAJMRT010000095.1, read on the forward strand.
CGGGCAATGGTGAGGTGGACATGACAATTAAAGCGAAAGCTTACAAAACGGAAATTAAAAAAACATCAATCTTCATGGTTATGGGACACTGTCTATATAAATGTCACACGTTAGTGATCTCTTTTATAAATAGTCTTGTATAATACTCCGGTTGACTGGACAAAAATAATCAATCAATCAATTTTTTTTGTTTTTTTTTTCTGGGCAGTGGCTAGGTGTAACGGCATTTTAAGGCGAAAGCTGGTTAAACAGAATTTCAAATGAACATTAGTCTTTATGGAGAACCTGAAGTTTTACTTTTTATTTTGTTTTATTTTTCATTTTGTGATTTATTGTATTAAGTAATTTTTCAGTATGGCCAACTAACTGGGATAAAATATATTGTATTTTTTTTTTTGTTTTTTTCACGTCTTGGAATTTATTTTAAAAGCACTATTTATCAAAATATGGCAAAATAAATAATAGAAACAAACTACAACAGTTATCTTGATAATCTTCACTTATCACATATTGAAGAATTAAGTCTTGAAGAACCCATTAACAAGCAAAATCATTACTGTGAATGTATTCAACTGGGAAAGGTTGAGCCCGTTTTCTAGTAATGCCCTTTGTACCCTGCAGAGCAAAATTCTTTAAGAAAAAATTTTTCGGAGCTTGGTTCTAAAGTTTTTCTTGATACCAAGAAGGGCCTTGGAGCGTTGGTAAAGTTCTTAAATTTATTGCCGCGACTTCTTTGCTGATTGTTCGCTCGAATAGAGCAGCTTGTTAAACTTTTACTAAGTGTCAACTTTTATTATTGATCTAATGGGTATTATCTATTGCAGGTTCCTCTTAACACATAGAATTATTCATGAAGAACTAGCCGCGATTGAATGCTTGAGCTTGAAATACGCGCTGACACCGCTACTTTGCCAGTCTCATAGAAACTAATGTTTTTGAAATTCATGTTTTCTTTGTATGTCATTTCGTTTGTATTTTATTTGCACCTATTTGATGTTACAATAAACTTATCATTTATCTATCTATTTATCTATCTGAACCCGGTTAGGAGACTGTTCAAAAGACGAAGCCTTGTGGCTGAGGAAGAGCCTCTAGCGGTTTTATTCTATCAGACTTGTCAGATGGAATCAGCTGGAAAGAATGTCTTCTGGAACACCAGACCACCTTGGAAACGAGCTAAGATGAGCTTGATGCTCAAGGCGGCAGAAATCACTGTTAACCTCAAGAAGAGCATCAGAGCTGAAGCTCGCTCAGCCTGGAGGTCAACGTATGATGGAAGTTC